>PVHX01012148.1:20999-60764 GCA_004024805.1 Geosciurus inauris | reverse complement strand
CCGGTGCCTGTCCCTCCCTGGTGCCTGCCCTCCCGGTGCCCGCCCCCCTGGTGCACATTACTGCTGCCTCATCACAGGTCTGTGTGACACCCTGCCTCTGTCTCCCCTGAACGTGGGCAGGAAGGCCGTATTTTCCTCAAGCGTGGTTCCCTGGCTTGGGTCGGGGCTCAGGCGGCAGATGCAGGCTTTCTGCCCTGGAGCAGGGTGCCGAGCAGAGCTGGCCCCACCCCACTTCCCTGGCCCCACTGGCCTGGCCTGGCCCGCTCTAGCACCTTTGTTCCCAGTGGGCCTGGCTTGAAACCTCTACGTGACCCCCTGGCTCCTTGAGTGAGGATCACGTGCTTCCTGCTTTTTGGGTTTTTGAGGTGGGGACTTGTGATGTGGCCCAAGAGGGCCTTGAACTCTGATCCTCCTGCCTCAGACTCCTGGGTAGCTGGGATCACAGGGCGCCCCGGAGCCCAGCCTCCTTCCTGCCCAGCAGGCTCCTCCATTTTCCCAGGGACTCAGGAACAACCACCTTCCCTCTGGACCCAAGGACCTGGGGTGGCCATTCTGCATCCTTGGACTTGATGAAATTTCAGTTGGCAGAGAGAAAGGGCTTTGTTCAGTTCTCAGAGAGCAGACTGGGGGCAGGCACTCTTGATAATCAACGGAACACCATCAAAAGAAAAAGAAGAGGTTTTTTTTTTTTTAGGAAAATACGGTTTTAGTTGTAGGCAGACACAATACCTTTATTTGTACTTATTTTTATGTGGTGCTGAGGATCGAACCCAGTGCCTCACTCGCGCTAGGCGAGTGCTCACCGCTGAGCCCAGCCCAGCCCCAGAGGACACTTTCTAGGTCTGCTGCACTACACAGCATTTCACACAGGGACATACCCGCCCCCAAAGGCAAGGCCTCTGCCCTGAGGATGGTCCCTTCCCCTGGGGAGCCCAGCCCTCTGCCGTCTGGGTGACTCTTCCTTGGAGCATCCCCACAGCTTCCCTAGCTGTATTTTAGCTTGTCCCCTTAGTCCACTCTCAGATTCTGTCCGGAGCTGGGCGCAGTGGCTCACGCCTGTAATCCTAGCACTTTGGGAGGCTGAGACAGGAGGATTGCGAGTTCAAGGCCAGCCTCAGCAATGGTGAGACCCTGTCTCAGTGAGACCCTGTCTGTACATAAAACACAAAATAGGGCTGGGGATGTGGCTCAGTGGTCGAGTGCCTTGAGTTCAATCCCCAGTAACAAAAAAAAAAAAAAAAAAAATAGACTCTTCCCGGACAGGAGGAAGTGCCTGCTCAGGAAGTGTGGCCAGGCTGGGGGAGATGGATGTCGCGTGGCCTCTGCTGGCCTGCCCTGCCCCTTCCTCCTCTTCCCGCAGGCCACTGCTGATGAGTCCTTCCTCAGTGTGGGTCCCAGACCAGGGCAACCACTCCCCACGGCTCCCGCAGTAATGCCCATGCTTGCTTCAGAGCCAGCCGGGGGCTTCTCCCCTGCAAGGTCACAACCAGGGCCTGGCGTCCCGTGGCAGTCCACCTGTGTATCTGCCTCCTGTCTTGCCAAGTGGCCTGCAGAAAGCCCCCCGCCCTGCACACATCCCGGGCCTCTCTGAAAGGCCCCTGTCCTGTTCCTTTCGTGCCCCTATCGCCGATTACCAGGCTTGGCCTAGGCACAGGGCCCTGAGGCCTGTCCTGTTTATCTGCTGAGCACAGCCCCTCTCCACATGGCAGGCACATCTCCTCTGGAGGCCTTCAACTGACCTCCCCACCACCTGGGTCCTCTCCTCTGTTGACCTGCCAGAGGACTGTTCTTCCCTGACCTTCCCAGACACCCTCCTGCCCTCCCTCCCCCGCCATTGCCAAAAGCTTGGTCCTTGTCCCTTATGCCAGTCCAATAATGAGGAAAAGGTTTTGAGAAAAAGGAAAAAGGTTTGTTGCTTTGCTAGCAAAGGGGGAACGCAGGGACTCCTGTCCCAGAGGCTGTGATTCTGCCCATCAGCAGGGCCTTTTGAAGAGGTGTCTCAGGGGCTCTATTTCAGGTGTTCTCTGCCTGGAGTTGTAATTCACTTGTTAACTTGGGAGACGGTCATATCTGAGATCTTCTGGTGCCATCCCCAAAGGCTGGATTACCTGGTTCCTGTGGTGGGTGTGTGCTCAGGGACAGAGGAGTGCCTGGGATGGGGAGAAAGGTGATCCTGCTTCCCCTGAGGTTAGGGAGTGGGGGAGATTAGGGAGGAGCAGGGAGAGAGGAAGAGGAAGAAACATGTGCATTTTAAAAATCAGTTGCAGTGGCCGAGCAGCGGGGCTACATTCAAAGCATGAAGTGGACGCGTCACCCCACGTTGCTCCTTGCACACAGCAGCCTTCTCCTGCTCCAGCCTGGCGTCCAGGTCTCCTGCCCACACTGGCAAGGGGCGAGGTTTGGAGCGCGCTGGCTGGACTCCCACCTCCCCCTTAGGAGTGGCCGGCACTGGCTCAGGATGTGTCTCCATCCCCACATCCTTCCTCGCGGGACGTGTGGAGGGCCCGACATCAGCCTCCTTGCCCTTTATAGCAGAAGAGCTGACCAAAGAGGAGATGGACTCCAGGCGTTGGATCCAAGCCACTAAGTTATGTACACAGGGCCAAAGGCACAGTCCCCGCGCCCTGTCCCCTGGCACTACAGACCTGAGCAGCTCTTCCATGGGAAAGGCTGACATCTGGTGGTGAGGAGATGCATGGCGGCCTGGCCCCTCAGTCCCGGGACCCCCAGGATGACAGAGGAAGGGGGACCAGGCCTTAGTATCTGAAAAAGGTACAGAGAGGCCCCCACGGGGCAGAGCCAGCCTTTGCTGCTCTGTGCCCTCCACATTCTCTGGACCTCAGCTGCAGCCTCCCCTGCAGCCGGGGAGCTTCAGGAAGCAGGAGCAGGCTGTCAGTGCTTCCACCTGCCGCAAGCCACACAGGAGCGTGTGATTCTGGAGCCTGGTGCCAAGTCCTGAATAAGGAAGCTCACATTTCAACACGATTCCAGGCCTGGCCTGCAGGCCAGCTGTGCTCCCTCAGCGCCTGCCTGCAGGGGACCCGGTCCTGGGGAAGATGTGAGGAAAGACCAGCTCCAAGTCACGCGAAAACCTCTGGTCAAATGCCTTGGACACACTCGTGTGTGTGTGTGTGTGTGTGTGGCCTTGTGCATGCCAGACCAGTGCACTGCTCTACCACCGAGCCATCCCATCCTGACGCTGACTTTTCTAAATGAGAGGTGTTATTTTTATTTATTTTTGAACCCAGGGGTGCTCAACCACTGAGCCACATCCCCAGCCCTTTTAATATTTTAATTTTTTTTTCTAGTTGTGGATGGACACAATGTCTTTATTTTATTGCTTTGTATGTGGTGCTGAGGATCGAACCCAGGGCCTCACACATGCGAGGCAAGCGCTCTACCACTGAGCTACAATCCCAGCCCCTTAATATTTTAATTTTGAGAAGAGTCTCTCGCTAAGTTGCTGAGGCTGGCTTTGAACTTGCTATCCTCCTGCTTCAGCCTCCTCAGCTGCTGGGATCACATACCCAGCTGAATGAGAGTATTTTTTTTTTTTTTAAATATTTTTTTAGTTGTAGATGGACACAATGTCTTTATTTTATTGCTTTGTATGTGGTGCTGAGGATCGAACCCAGGGCCTCACGCATGCGAGGCAGGCGCTCTACCACTGAGCTACAATCCCAGCCCGAATGAGAGTATTTTTAAAAACACTCAACATGGGAGATATTCTTAGCAAACTTGTTTAGGAAGATTACTGTTATGTGTGTATTAGATTGGCCCATCTTATGTATAAAGTGAATTTCATCTTTGTCTTTTTAAATTGTTTATTTACAGTGTGGTTGTCTTTTTAAAGAAATTTCTAGCTGGGTATGATGCCCCATGCCTGTGACCCCAGCAACTCAGGAGACTGAGGCAGAATTGCAGGTTTGAGTCTAGCCTCAGCAACTTACACTATGTCTCATAAAAAAGGTTGCAGAAGGGTGGCTTTGAACTTGGATGCTCCTACTCCAGCCTCCGGGGATTACAGGCATGTATCAGCATGCCTGGCACAACCTAAAAAGTTTTTTCACCTGTGTTTTACTTGAAAATGTGCCTTTGATTTAACTTGGGATGTTTTTAGAAAAACTTTGTAACAATCTTTGAGGATAATAAAATTTTTGCTTAATTAATCACTTTTTATGACAGAAAATATTTTTTCTCATAGTGAGACAATGGACTCGTAAGAGTGACAGACTGAGACAATGCTGTCCTCCTTTCTAGGTGCCCATCTCTGGTTTCTAGGGGCAGAAGGCTACTTAGGAAAGGATGGTTGTCAGTTGGGCATGGTGGCACACTCCTGTAATCCTATCCACTGGGGAGGGTGAGGCAGGAGGATTGTAAATTCCAGGCCAGACCAGCCTAGCAATTTAGCAAGATCCTGTCTCAAAATAAAAAATACAGCCAGACGCGGTGGCGCACACCTGTAATCCCAGCGCTTAGGGAGGCTGAGACAGGAGGATCGCGAGTTCAAAGCCAGCCTCAGCAATGGCGAGACACTAAGCAACTCAGTGAGACCCTGTCTCTACATAAAACACAAAATAGGGCTGAGGATGTGGCTCAGGGGTCAAGTGCCCCTGAGTTCAATCCCTGGTACCAAAACTAAATAATACATAAATAAAATTAAAATTAAAAAATGCAAAGGCTGAGGGTGTATTCTCTCAAGAGAATCTGGACAATCTGTTGGAACCCTTGTGGAGCAGTGTGTAATTGTTTCTAGAGTGAATGGAGTATTTCTAGGGAGTAGCAGGCCTCCACCTACGCTCACCGGCATTACCGGGCGACAGGTAACCTTCGCGGGCCTCTACCTTGACCATCAGGCGGGTAGCAGTTATGTGCCCAGATCAGCAAGTGTAGAAACTGAAAAGGGGTTGGAGACACAAATCCACCGCGTTCCCAGCCACTGCGGTGTCACTGCTTCGGATACAGGTGTAACCTGAGCCCCACCTGGGAGCCAGCAATCAGCCGGGAAGAGGCCGCAGGCGGTGAGGAAGCGGGGCCTCGGCGCGGCTCCCCACCGCGGGCTGACCGCTCCGAAGGGTCTGGGTGAGTCCCTTCCGTGGCCCTCCGAGTCTCGGTGGGCCGCCCAGGACGCTGGGGCAGGCTGGTGACAAAGACTGCGCCTTGTGAGCCGAGCTTTGAGACGGGGTGCGCGGCGGGCGCCGGCCCTGACCGGCTGCGGCCCTCGACCCCCGCCCCCGCTGCACACGTGCCGGCGGGCCGTTCCCGGGCAGCCGGGGCCTCGGGCGCCCGGAGCAGGGCGCGGGGTCCCCCAGGACTGGCGAGGAGTTCCTTCCTCTCCCCCCACCGAAGGGGGCTCTCCTCCCCGGGGCGAGGGTCGGGCCCGCCGTCGCGCAGCACGCAGGGTCAGGGGCCTCGGCCGCCGGGCAGCACCCGCGACCCGGGCCACCCTTCCAGACCGCGCCCCGCCACCCAGCGCCAAGGCCCACCCCCGGCCGCTGGGAGGGGCGGAAGGGGCGGAGCCAGGGCGGCCGGACGGCGAGCGTGCGTGCGTGCGGCGTCCGAGGCCACGCCCCGCTGGGGGTGCGTAGCCCGCAGGGCGGAGCCAGGACGGCCGGCGGACGTGCGTGCGTGCGTGCGTGCGATGTCCGAGGCCTCGCCCCGCTGGGGTGCGTAGCTCGCAGGGCGGAGCCAGGACGGCCGGCGGACGTACGTGCGTGCGTGCGTGCGTGCGTGCGCGCGTCGTCCGAGGCCTCGCCCCGGTGGGGTGTGCAGCCCGCAGGGCGGAGCCAGGACGGCAGACAGCCGTGCGTACGTACGTGCGATGTCCGAGGCTACGTCCCGCTGGGGTGCGTAGCTCGCAGGGCGGGACCCGAGTGCCCGGCGCGTGCGTCCGTGCGGACTCCGTCTCGAGGCCTGTCAGACTGGTCCTGCTGCGGGCGTCCCGGGCGGTGGGCTTGGCGCGTTGGAAGACTGCGACCGCCGCTCCCAGGACTTCCGTTCACGGCCCGCCGGGCCCGTGTGGACCTTTCCGCAGACCCCGCGACGTACACAAGACCCGCCTCCAGACCGGCACACCGAGGCGCCCGCCGCGCCCTGCCCTGCCCACCCTTGAGTGGGGACCTGGGCTGCGAGGCCCAGGCCTGCCCGGCAAGATGATCCAGGCCGGGTAGCAGGGCGCGGTGGCGCACGCCTGCAGTCCCAGCACTCTGGGAGGCTGAGACAGGAGGATGGCGAGTTCAAAGCCAGCCTTAGCAACGGCGAGGCGCTAAGCAGCTCAGTGAGACCCTGTCTCTACATAAAACACAAAATAGGGCTGGGGATGTGGCTCAGTGGTCGAGTGCCCCTGAGTTCAATCCCCGGTACCAAAAAGAAAAAAGAAAGAAAGATCAGGAGGGAAAAATCCTAGGGAGTGATGTTAACCAAATAATATTGTTATACCGTGTGCATGTATGAATACGTAACAGGGAATCCTACTATTGTCTGTAATTGTAATGCTCCAAAAAATTTATGGAAAAGAAAAAGCCAGATGTGGCCACACTTGTAATTCCAGCCACTGGGGAGGCTGAGGCAGGAGGATTGCAAGTTTAAAGTCAGCCTCAGCAACTTACCAAGACCCTGTCTCAAAGTAAAAAATAAAAAAAAGGGCTAGGGATGTGGCTCAGTAGCTAAGGGCCCCTGGGATTAATCCTTAGTACCAAGAAAGAAAGAGAGAGATAAAAAAAAAAAGGGGTGGGGGGGCTAGAGAGAAAGAAAGGAGGGAAGGGAGCGAAGGGAGGGAAGGAAAGACACACACACATTATATACAGATCTTCCTGAATATTAGGTCTCATTTAGGCAGTATGTCCACCTCAGGGCCTGTGAAATGATCTAGAAAAATGGTCAAGTTCACAGGTCAGAAGCTCCTTGAGTGCTGTGGCTAGTTCTGAGGCTGGGCGTGTGAAGTATCGCAGCAGATTCGAGTCAGGCCCTGAATGAGGAAAGGTGGCATGAGCTGCACCGCTGGAATGGAATTAGGAGCCGGAAGGGACTCTCACGCTGTAGGGCTGCATCTAAGGACAGGAATCTAAGACCTGGGGAGGGTGGCAGGGCAGTGGAAGGCAGCACAGGACCTTGCTAAGGAGACTCCTTGGCAGTTTCAGGAGTTCTCAGCCCTGGAAGTCAGTACACAGCCTGGGTCCCTGGACACAGAAGTAGGAAGCTGGCCATTTGGGGCCGTCAAAACCCAAGCAAGCAGCGGAGTCTGGGAACTGGTGTCTGATGCTCTCCTGTTTTATATCAACCAGATGTTTGCCTTAGAAATTGCTTATTTATTTATTTTTTTAATATTTTTTTTAGTTGTAGATGGACACAATGTTTTTATTTTATTGCTTTGTATGTGGTGCTGAGGATCGAACCCAGGGCTTCACGCATGCGAGGCAAGTGCTCTACCGCTGAGCTACAATCCCAGCCCCAGAAATTGCTTATTAATAGCAATGGCCACAGCCCCTGTCCACAGCCCCTGTCCTTGAAGGGCTTCATGCTTTTCTAAGGGCCTCCCACCGGCTGCAGCCTCAGCCTCACAGTCCCCAGTGCGAGAGGGTTGGGCTTTCTGTCCCTGGGGCCTCGGAAGGCATAAGGCTGGAGCAATACTGGGATGTGGGAGTTTTGCTGTCTAATCTGCGATGGTATTTGGTATAGATTTTGGAGAGCCTGTCACTTGCTGGGTGCTATGCAGGGTGCCAAGGTGCTGACACTGGTGGGGGTGCACATTCATGCGGCACAGGGCAAAACATGGTGAGGAGGGAAACTTCTGGGTGGTGGAAGTGTTTCACACCTTGGTGGGACGTGGGTTACCTGGCTGTTGCATTTGTCAAAATCATCAAGCTACACGTGATCAGGACATTTCACTGTGAATTTGGCCTAAAAACATGGAAAGAATGTGAATGCTCCAGGGCCCAGCCGTCTGGAGGCAGGCCCAGGGCAACCGGGTATACCAGCACACTTCCTGGTGGGTGTGGCTGGAAGGTTTCCCCCTGCAGACTAGTGGCCTTGATGCCCAGAGCAGCTGGGGGCACTGTGGAGGGTTTCAGAGGCGGGGTGTTGAGCTGCGTCGGTGGGAGAAGAGGGTAGGCCCGTGCTTCCTCCTGGAGTGTGGCTGCTGGGTACCCATGCCCGAGGAGGAGCCAGGTGGGGATGCTCTCACCCACCAGTGGGCCATGGAGAAATTACTCTGGCTGGCTCCATGAAGCTGCTTCCCAAGAAGTGGACAGGCCTGTGCATGAGGAGCCCTGAACGAGCCTGAGGTCAGCAGGCACTGCACAGCCTCTCCTGCCACATTGTGGAGCCAAGGTGGGCGCGAGGACCTCTGCTACCTGATGCAGACCCTGGCCAGCCGCTCTCCTCTGAGGCGTTGCTGTGAAGACCGGCCCGGGTTAGAAACAGCATTACCCAGAGGAGTGACTGACGGTCTCTGAACCTCCCGAGACTTGGTTTGTTAAGCTTGAAGGATGCTGGCAGATTCCAGGACGGATCAGGATCCCACTTAAAACACCAAGTTCAAGGAGCAGTAGTTGCTGGTAGCATGATTGGCCAAGGACCTATGGAATGAATGGGAAGGGGACCCTGCCATCCTCTGCAGAGTTTGACATAATGCTGTTGTCCTGAGCTGCCCTGTGGTGTGGCCAGGTGGGTCCTCGCTCCAGAGGAGGTGGAGTTGCTGAGCAGCACCCTCTGGGGCTTGGGTTGGAGGGCTTCGCAGCACTGCCCACCTCTCTGTGGCTCAGGGGTGCGCCTGCTGTGTGATCCACAGGAGAGGGGCGGTGGGCCGTGGCAAGGAGGCGCTTCCTTCACTCCATGTGGGAGAAGCTTGTCCAGTCCTGCTTGGGTTACTGAAGAGGAAAACCGCCTTAACCTAGGCTCTAGCGCCTTGTACCAGAGGTGCGTTGGCAGCACGTCAGGCTCCCAGGCAGCGTGACAACAGGTCTCGCTATGTGCCTAGGCTGCCCTCCTGGGTTCAGGTGGTCCCCACCCCTCAGCCACTGAGCAGCTGGGACTCAGCTGCTGGCTGAGAAGGAGCAGAAGGAGCTGGCTCACTCCTTCCAGGTTCCAGGCCAGCCCGGGCAGCTTAGCAAGACCTTGTCTCCAAATAAAATTTTAAAAGGGCTGAGATGTAGCACTTGCCTAGCATGCGCAAGGCCCCAGGTCCCAAACCTCGTACTGCAAAAATAATAACAAAAGGAAAAGGAGCATCTGTCCAGCACTGTTTCTTCAGACTTCCGGAGCAGCTGGACACCTTGGTTTGGTGGGAGGTCAATTAATGGAGCTTGCTCCATGCACCCAGCACTGCCCCCGGCATAGCCTTGGCCCCAACGCTGAGCGCTTCTGACCAGTGCTTTTCAGGGACAGTTGCAGGCCCGAGGCAGTGAGCCAGCGGTGGACTCACCAGTTCCTGGAGCCTCACCTGGACCCCACTTTTCTTTCTGCACCTATTTGGAGGGAATGGGGGCTTCCTGCTCCCTGTGCGGCCGTGAGCTGGGCCAGGCCAGCTGTGTGTCTCTGTGAGGAGGTTGGAGGGCTGCTGGCACTTGGTCAGCCTGAGCTGTGCTGGTTTCTGTTGCTTCCCAGGAGTGACTAGTGCCTGGACAGGTCAGGGAGCAGTTGGCCAGTGGTCACCTTGAGCACTCTGGGCATGAAGAACGCCACGGCTCAGAACTTCCTCAGGACTGAACTTGAAAACTAATCAAGTCGTGCACAGTGGCGGTGCACGCCAGTAATCCCAGCAACCTGGAAGACTGAGGCAGGAAGGTTGCAAGTTCAAAGCCAGCCTCAGCAGTTTAGCGAGGCCCTAAGCCACTTTGCGAGGCCTGGTCTCAAAAAATAAAAAGGGCTGGGCGTGGTGGTGCACACCAGCACTTAGGGAGGCTGAGACAGGAGAATCGCGAGTTCAAAGCCAGCCTCAGCAATGGCGAGGTGCTAAGCAACTCAGAGAGACCCTGTCTCTACATAAAACACAAAATAGGGCTGGGGATGTGGCTCAGGGGTCGAGTGCCCCTGAGTTCAATCCCCAGTACCAAAAAAAGAGCATTCAGGAAAACAAATCAAACAAATCTGGAGAGCCAGTGACCCCACCCAGGAAATGTCACTAACCCAGCCGGGTAGGGCTGTGCCGGCTCCCGCTGAACTGGTGAGTGGGGAGCGTGGCTTTTCTTGTTGGTCTCAGACTTGGAGATGTGGGCCAGGGCCTCCTGGCCCAAGGCCACCTCTAGTCTTCCCGAGGATGACCTGAGGAGGCGCCTAAGAGCACCAGACGCCTGCTCGCCCAGGCGGGCCTGCCCGGCTCCCAGGGTGGGGCGAGTGGGTGGGGCAGCGGAGGAGGGGAGTGAGGGTGGGGCGGGGCGGGCTGGGGGAGGAGAGCGGGAAGCTGGAGCAGAAGCAAGGCAGGTAGCAGGGAGTGGGCCCTGGGAGTGGGGCCGGGACCTTCTGGGTGGACAGGTAAGGCTGACTTATAGGGTCTGGAAACAGCCAAAAATGGTGGCCCTGGCCTGCGGCCCTGGTGGGCTTATGCCAGGCTCCGGGTTCATATCTGACCACCATCTCCAAGCTGTCCTGGGGGTCGGGGGTCCGAGTGGGCTGTGCCTGAGCTGCAGATGTCACCCTGGGTGTGGGAAGTGGTGGCAGAACCCCTAAAGATGCCTGAGGCCCCCGGTGTGAATTCTGTCACCTAGGCAGCACTGTGGGGGGTCCGGACCACCACTGGCAGGCTGGGGGGGCTCCAGCCAGGCGGGGCAGGCCTGGCCTCCTACGGGAGGCACTTTGGCCAAGGCCCCTGCTGAGGGCCTGCCTGGGCTGGGAGGTGAAGGGAGGGCCAGGGGAGCCCGTCCCAGGCTGGAATCTGGCGTGAGTCTCCTGCAGACACCCTCCTCTCTGCCCTCCTGCAGGAGGACACGTGCATTGCACACCGAGGGGCAGATGGCTGTAAGACAAAGAAGCCAGTCAGGGGTTAATGGAATCAGGGTCTGAGGAGGGCAGAGATCCCACAGGTGCCCAGAGGGATGGGGACATTGATGGCTGTCAAGCATGTTCTCAAAGGTGTGCATTAGCTGGGCGCGGTGGCACACGCCTGCAACTCCAGCCGCTCAGGAGGCTGAGGCAGAAGGATCATAAGTTCAAGGGCAGCCTGGGCAATTAGTGAGACCCTAATAAAAAGGACTGGGGGTGCAGCTTAGTGGTAGGGTGCTTGCTTAGCATGAGAGTGGCCCTGGGTTCGACCCTTAGCACCTGGGGGGGAGACATAGAAGAGACTGTTTTGCCTAGAGGTAAGTTCCGCATCTGCAGGGGTCTCCAGGAAGGGCAGCTGAAGGGTGCTGCAGAGGGACTTCCATGCTGTGCACGTCTGGGTGTGTGTTGGGAGCAGGTGTGGAGCAAGCAGGGCTGAGCTGGGCGAACGTGGAGACTCCTCTTGGTGCTGGGTCTGATTCCGCAACTCCCTGCAGAGGGGAAGTGTGAGGTTTCCTTGGGCGTGGTGGCCCTCCGCCTGTCTGTGCTTCGCAGCTGGACCTGGAGGCCTGGGCTGGAGGCCTGGGCTGTTCTCCCGTCGGGCTGAGCTCCCAGCACAGGCCTTGAAGGATTAGCTGGGCTGAGGTGGGCTGCCTGCCGCAGGCTGCCTGGGGAAGCAGAGGGAGGTGTCAGCGTGCTCCTGCTCAGGCCGAGACATGGAGTCCTCAGGTCTTGCTGCAGGACCGCCTGCAGGTGAGGGGGGGGAACTGCCGAGGAGGCTGAGGCGAGGGACCTGGAAGATCCCTTGGACCCTTGATATGGGCCTGTGGGATGCTGGGCTTTGATGGGCGTGAGGCTGGAGGCACACACAGAGGAAGCCGAGGAGCTGTGGGCTCCAGCCAAACGGCTGGGACGAAGGGAAAGAGCAAAAGGCCGCAGGTTGAGCTGGAGCCTCCTGGGAGAGCCCAGAGCTGGGGTGGAGCGCCAGCCCCAACCTGGGACCCCCCAGCCTCTACCTAGGGAGTCTGCTTGTCTGGGGCTGGGGTATTGGGAGTTTAAAAACCCTCAGAGGGTCCCAGTATGTCAAGGGTGACAGTGCTCCGGATAGAATCCACAGGCAGCATGAGGTCACGTCAACATGAATGCGATGTGTGGACGCTCAGTCCACTGCAGTCCCGACGAGTGAGGCCTCCAGGCTTGGAGCCGGCAGAGGACCACTTCCTCATGAGACCAGTTAAAGCAAGACAAGGAGGACCTTCCTGGGCCCGTCCCGGGCACAGGACCACAGTGCCAGGGGCCTGCGGCATGCAGGAGAGACAGGTCTCATTCTGAGTGCAGTGCGGGCCTGTGGAAGCCAAGGAGCGGGGCGAGGGCCAGGGATGGTGGGTGACTCCAGGGAGACAGCAGGGCATGGTCTCAACCAACCCCAGGCTGAGCTGACCCGATGTCCTGGGGGAGGCAGAGGGTGAGGGGCTGATGAGGTGAGGGTGACGGGACGTGGAGGATGGCATCCTGCAAAGCTTGCTCGGCGGGTTCTTTGCTAACACTGGGTTTCACAGGGAGGCTCACAGGTGGCCCTGAGAGGGCGCCGAGGCCTGGGGGAGGTTCCCCAAAGTGTCGTCAGCACCTACTTTATTAAAAAAATTAGTATTTATTTTTTATTTTTTTGCAGTGCGAGGCATTAAACCCAGGGCCTCACAGGTGCCCGGGAATGCTCTACCACTGGGTGCAGCGCCAGCCTCTGGCACCCACTTTCTGTAAGATCCCAAGGCCACGCGCCCTGCAGCAGCCGTGGGCTCCCAGGCTGGGCAGGCAGGCTGCCTGACCGAGGTTTGAGTTCTCGCTTCAGTAGCACAGAACCAAGAGCAGGGAAGCCCACAGCTGTCTGGCTGCATTCCCGTCCCATGAGCTGTCCCTGCCAGTGACTCACAGCCAGGGCCTGTGGGCACAGCATGTGACCCCTTGTGGGACCCAGAAGCAACTCTCCCCACCTCCGCTTCCTGGGATGCCAAAGAACGCCTTCCGCCGTTTTGTAGCGGGTGGTGGAAAGGCTAGCCGTGGTTTGCAGGCGCTGACACCCGTGACCCTGCTCTGGCCCGAGGCCGGCTCAGAACCCCTGCTCACCTGGCCTCCATTCAGGGGCTCTGACGTCCTCCCAGTGACGCCCTTCCCTTCTTCAGCCTGCTCCCCGGCCCTGACCCTGCCTGGAGGGCTCCCCTTGCACGGCTGAGCTGGGTGGACGCAGCGTGTTCTGTGTGGAGTGCGGCGGGCGTGGGAAGAAAGCAGCAGGTGACAGGCAAGCTGTCCAGCTGGCAAAGGTGTAGCCACCACATTTTCTGAATCTTAAAGATGATGATGATGTGTTTTAAAAATGCTTGCTTTTAGTATTCTGCCCACAACCAGTACCTTTTGTCTGAAAAAACGTTGTCCCTACTGACCCTTGGAATAAAGATGGACTTCTTCATGCCAGCATTGAGGGGAGCCGGGCACATTGATGCTGATGACTGGGACTGAGAGAAGCCACCGAGGGCAGGTGGTTAGAATTAGGCAGCCTTGAATAAAATTTTTGTGTTTGGTAGACACCTTTTATGAGGTCAAGGAATTTTCCCTCTATTCCTGGTTTGCTAAGTTTTGCTTTGTTTGGTCCTGGGGACTGAACCCAGGGTGCTCCACCACTGAGCTACAGCCACCCTTTTTGGGTTTTTTTGTTTTGTTTTGTTTTAAAATACGGTCTCACTAAGTTGCTGGGGCTGGCTTTGAACTTGCAATCCTCCTGTTTCAGCCTCCCAAGTTGTTGGGAATGACAGGTGTGTGCCATCATGATCAGCTTAAAAGATTTTTTCCAGGCTGAGGCAGGAGGATTACAAGTTGTTAATTTTTTTTTTTGGTACCGGGGATTGAACTCAGGGGCACTCGACCACTGAGCCACATCCCCAGTCCTATTTTGTGTTTTATGTAGAGACAGGGTCTCACTGAGTTGCTTAGCGCCTCGCCCTTGCTGAGGCTGGCTTTGAACTCGCGATCCTCCTGTCTCAGCCTCCCTTAGTGCTGGGATTACAGGCTTGCGCCACGGTGCCCGGCTACACCTACTTTTCTTTGCCTGTGTACTGGAACCTGGGGCAATCCCCTCTTGGGCTCCTGGAGGTGAAGTAGTTGCATATACCTGGCCACCTGGCAGGGCCTCCCAGACTCCCTTAGGCCCCTGTGACACTGTCGCTTCTGTCTTGCAGGTCTGGAGACAGCATGTTCACGCCCATCCCCAAAAGGTAGGCAGCCTGCCCGCCCTCCCCTCCCAGCCCCGCGGCTGCCCACTCCTCCAGACCTGGCCACCAACCTTCTCCCTCTCGGCAGCGGCTCCCCGTTCCCGGCCTCCGTGCAGGACCCTGGCCTGCACGTGTGGCGGGTGGAGAAGCTGAAGCCGGTGCCCGTGGCGCACGAGAGCCAGGGCGTCTTCTTCTCGGGGGACTCCTACCTGGTGCTGTTCAACGGCCCTGACGCGCTGTCTCATCTCCACCTGTGGATAGGTACGGGCGGGCCGCTGGGGCCTGGCGCAGGGCGGGGGCGGGCAGGGGTCTCGCGGACCTCGGCCTGCCACCTCCCTCCTGTCCCAGGCCAGCAGTCCTCCCGGGACGAGCAGGGCGCCTGCGCTGTGCTGGCTGTGCACCTCAACACCCTGCTGGGGGAGCGGCCCGTGCAGCACCGGGAGGTGCAGGGCAACGAGTCCGACCTCTTCATGAGCTACTTCCCACGGGGCCTCAAGTACCAGGTCAGAGCCGCCCAGGCCCGTCCCCTGTGGCTCCTGGGAGCCAGGCCTGGCGCCTGGGGCTGGGTCCCACTCCCTGCCTGCCCCCTCCGGGCGGGGTGCAGAGCTCTGGTCACTCAGGCAGCCTTCTGGGCGGCAGGAAGGCGGTGTGGAGTCAGCATTTCACAAGACGTCCCCTGGCACGGCCCCGGCGGCCGTCAAGAAGCTCTACCAGGTGAAGGGAAAGAAGAACATCCGGGCCACTGAGCGGGCGCTCAGCTGGGACAGCTTCAATACCGGGGACTGCTTCATCCTGGACCTGGGCCAGGTGGGTGGCCAGTAGCCCAGGTGGACCCTCCCTCCACCAGGGAATGCCATCCTGGAGTCCAGCCCTCGGCAGCTGCAGGGCTTGTCTCCAGGATCCCACGGCCACCAGACCCCCAGACGCTCAAGGCCTGTGTAAGGTGGTGAGCTGTCTGCGTGGACTCGGGCATGTCACCACGTACTTCATCCCCTCCAGGTGACTTCAGCACCTACCACGTATGAGTGCAGGGTCGGCTGCACCGTACTGTTCAGGGAATAGCAGCAGGAAGTACAGGTGCAAGGCTTTTCTGAGTATTTCTAATCCTCAGGTGATCAGAAGGGCCACTGCGGGCGGAGCTGGCCTCGGGCCTGTCCAGGCCGCTCCCTCCCTCCCGGGAGCTGTGGTGGCCTGGGCCAGCTGCCTTCCTGGCCACTTGTTCACTCACTCACTGGCCCACTCGTGCAGGGCGTCCCTGATGCCAGCCCGGGAGCCTGGGGAGGCAGCCAAGATGGCCTGTCCCTTGTCCTAGCCAAAGGCAGCAGTGAGCGGGGCGGAGGCCAGGGGCTGGGGCTCTCGGGGCACGGAGGGACCTTCAGGGAGGGATCAGGCGAGGGGGGCTCGAGGTGGGCGGTTGGGTGTGCAGTGGCTGCTGAGCCGGGTCTTGGGGCCTGGAGTGCTGACTGGAGCAGCCCGAGCACAGTGGCTGGCGGCTAAGGAAGGTCTCGAGGATACCGTTTGGGCTGGAGTCTGCCTGAAGCTTAGGCGGGAAGATCGACCTAGCTGTTCTCAGGAGGGGCTGGTGGTGGTGAGATGGGGCAGGGGCACAGCGACAGGCCTGGGCGCAGTCAGGAGAGGAGACCGGGAGCGGTGGGACAGCTCCGGCCGGCACGCCCCCTCCCCGCAGAGCCCCCTTCAGCACACATCTGCATGGTGCCTAAACATGTGCCAGCTCAGCTTTGGCGAGGGTGCAGGGAACACAGAGCACAAACCCCTCGGGCTGGCTTTCTGGCGAGAGGTCAGCTCTAACGAGGTGAAGGGGCTGCTGCTCACGGTGGTGGTGATGCGGGCAGGAACACGCAGGGGCAGAGTGGAGGCCTGCAGGGCTGCCACTGCCTTTCTCCAAGGTCTCTGGGGTCTGTCCTGCCTCTGAGGACAGTCCTCCAGGGGACGAGGGAGGCAGGGCCCTCCTGGCTGGGGCAGGATGCAGCAGCTGCCTGTGACCAGGGCTGCCCGCTTCCCTGCAGAACATCTTTGCCTGGTGTGGTGCAAAGTCCAACATCCTGGAGCGCAACAAGGCCCGGGACCTGGCCCTGGCCATCCGGGACAGCGAGCGGCAGGGCAAGGCCCAAGTGGAGATCGTCACTGATGGGGAGGAGCCTGCTGAAATGACCCAGGTCGGGGGACACTGGCGTGGGCAGCTGGGCACTCTGCTTGGAAGTGGTCAAGAGAGTCGGCAATGAGCTGGGACCCGAGGGTGGCCGATGGAGAGGGGCAGGGCCAGGGTATGGGTGTCTGTGTGGAGGAGGAGCAAGCAGCCTAGCTGGTGGGTGCTCTTGTGCAGGACATGGCGAGCCCCACCAGAGGTGGTGGCCCTGAGCAAGACAGCTTGAAAGTTTGGGGCAGGAATTCAAGTGAACCTGGCCTGCTCTGGCTCTGCAGGTTCTGGGCCCCAAGCCTGCTCTGAGGGAGGGGAACCCCGAAGAAGACTTCACAGCCGACCAGACGAACGCCCAGGCCGCGGCTCTGTACAAGGTGGGCATCCAGGCCTGTGTGCCCCAGCCGTGGGCGTGGGGCTGAGAGGGAGGAGCCTGGGAAGGCTGGAGGATGGGAAGTGGGTGGGGACGGTGTCATTTCACTTGGAGGCCCTGCTTGGTGAAGTTCGGGAGCTAGTTCCAAGCGTTGCTCTTGCTGAACTCTGTGCATGTGTCCATAACCTGGCACTCAGCTCCTTTGTGAGCGGGTTCAGGGCCTCACCAAGCAGTGATGAGCGGAGGGCAGGGGTGGGCTGCTTAGGTGTGCTTCTGGGGCTGGGGTGAGGCTAAGCAGCAGCAGAGCGGGAGGGGACCTGAGAGGGCCCTGGTGGCCCTCCCTGGGCTGAGATGAGGCCTGGTGCATGCAGAAGTCAGACTTGGCCTGCCCTCCTCCCTCAGGTCTCTGATGCCACTGGGCAGATGGACCTGACCAAGGTGGCCGACTCCAGCCCCTTTGCCCCTGAGCTGCTGATACCTGACGACTGCTTCGTGCTGGACAACGGGCTCTGTGGCAAGATCTACATCTGGAAGGGTACGCAGGGCTCCTCCACAGCCGCCTGGGGCCCTGTAGCTGCCCTGACCCAGGCAGGCACTTCACTGCTGGCTCAGCCTGGCTGACAGGTCTTGGCCATGGCTCTGAAGCTGCAGCCAGCTGCAGAATTGCTGAGGGCCTGCTCAGACATGTTGCTGGGTCCTGCCCCGGAGATTCAGGTTCACTAGGTCTGGGGGCAGCTCCCGCTCCCAGGAGAACCTGTGTTGCCCCAGGGGCCACTCTTTAAGAGTCACTTTCTGGTCCCTTCCTAGGCCTTCAGGGCTTGGGGACCCCTAATTTTGGACTCGGCCTAGAGGTGTGACAGGTAAATTCTAGATAAACTAAATATCACTTTATGCAGTGGGTGGTGAACTTGCAAAACTTGTTTCCCAAGAGATGGTACCACTAGAGAGACGCTGTTGTGCAGAAACCCACCTGGCAGCTCTGGCCCCAGTGGGGTGTTGAGGCAGCGCCTGGGCCTGGCTTGCTCTTGCTGGCCCTGCTTCCTTGAGCATGTTTCCCCTCCCCACCAGAGGAGAAGCTTTGCAAGAACAGGAACTGTATTCATCTGAGGGTCTAGATGAAACAGCTTCAGGGTGAACAAGGTGTGGAACTGGCCAGCCCCCAGCCTGGTCGGAAAGAGAGAGGTGGGGCGTCCAGGCATGGTGGCCACCAGGGACTCCTACTGTGTCCTCCCAAATCCAGCGGAGACCTGGGCTAGGGGCCTGGAGCTGCTGGTGGCATGGCTGATCGCTAGGGGTTGAGGAGGGGTGAGAGGCTCCTGCTGGGGCTGCCTTCTGCCTCCTGGAGGGGACGTGCCTTGCAGCACTGATGCCAAGCACAGGAACCCCAAGCAAGGAATTGCTGCAGAAAAAGAAGATAGAGCCGGGCACAGTGACACACGCCTGTCATCCCAATAACTTTGGGAGGCTGAGACAGGAGAATCGCGAGTTCAAAGCCAGCCTCAGCAATGGCGAGGTGCTAACCCAGTGAGACCCTGTCTCTATATAAAACACAAAATTGGGCTGGGGATGTGGCTCAGTGGTCGAGTGTCCCTGAGTTCAATTCCTGGTACCAAAAAAAAAAAAAAGGCAGCCAGAAGAGAAACGGGAGCGTGAGGGCCAGGAAGAGGTGGCTGTGGGTCGGGGTGCGTTTGGTGTGCTCACAGGGAAGAGATGCAGCGAATCAGTTCACAGGATCCCCACAGCCTGGCTGTAGCACCAACCACCGTTCCTGGCACTATTTCTTTGGAAAAAAAATTGCCTTGAACTGGAGCCCAGGTTGGGTTTAAGGACTGTCTGCAGGAGTGGGTGGATTCTGCATGGTCTGTTTTTTGATAAGCACTTCAGTAGCATAACCATTAGGCCAGTGTAGACTTGCTGGCATTATGAGAGTCTGTTCACCGCCAAACGAAGTTGTCCTTTTTGTTCTACTTAGTTTTATAAGGAAGGCTTGAATTGGGCACAGTGGCCACACCTGTATTCCAGCAATTTGGAAGGCAGAGACAGGAGAATTGCTAGTTCAAGGCCAGCCTGGGCCACTTGGTGAAACCCTGTCTCAAAATACAAAATAAGGGGTAGGGATATAGCTTAGTTGGTAGAGTGCTTGTCTCGCATGCACAAGGCCCTGGGTTCCATCTCTAGCACCACAAAATAAAAATAAATGAATAGGGGCTGGGATTGTGGCTCAGTGGTAGAGCGCTTGCCTTGCATGCGTGAAGCACTGGGTTCGATCCTCAGCACCACATAAAAATAAATCAATAAAGATATTGTGTCCAACTACAACTAAAAAATATTAAAAAAAATAAAAATAAATAAATAAGGGCTTGGGGATGTGACTCAGTGGTGAAGTGCCCCTGGGTTCAGTCCTCAGTACAAAAAAAAAAAGTCTTGCTTGTATGTGCCCATACAATTGACGGGCACAACAGGTGAGGGGTCCTGCCCCTACAGTTTGATGCGAGGGAGAAAATCCATTCTTCTTGATATATCCCTGGGTCCCTGGTCAGAGCAGAAGGTAGTTTTGTGGTGCTGGATATGGAACCCAGAGTTCCATGCATGCGGTCAAGCGCTCCAAAGCAGGTTTTAATGATCAGATCTGGGCAGAAGAGAAGTTTTCATTTAGCTTTGAGATACCAGTTTGGAAAAAGTATTAAGGGGCTGATTTCATACTTCCAAAGAGCTCTTTGACATTCCAATTTAAAAAATTGATGGCTATTATCCGGGTGTGGTGGCGCATGCCTGTAATCTCAGCACTTAGGGAGGCTGAGACAGGAGGATCGTGAGTTCAAAGCCAGCCTCAGCAATGGCGAGGCGCTAAGCAACTCAGTGAGACCCTGTCTCTACATAGAACACAAAATAGGGCTGAGGATGTGGCTCAGTGGTGAGTGCCCTTGAGTTCAATCTCCAGTGCCAAAAACAAAAAAAAAATTGATGGCTATTCTGTGGACCCCCTTAAGTTTGCTCAAGAAAAATGCGATGGAAGCTCTGGAGGATCTCTGCTCTTCCAACAGCTCTTCCTGTGTTCCAGGGCGAAAGGCTAATGAGAAGGAGCGGCAGGCGGCCCTCCAGGTGGCAGAAGGCTTCATCTCCCGCATGCAGTATGCTGCAAACACTCAGGTGGGGAGGCGCCTCGGGTCCCCAGGCCCCACTCCTGAGCCCCTCCTGTGGCCTCCTACCCCAGGTCTCCCTGCCCTTCTTGTCCAGTGTGGCTGGCCTCTGGATGGCCTGTGCTCCTCAGGGCCACTGTCCTTGGCTGTGACTGCCCCTGGCAGCCCATCCTTCTGATGGGGCTTATGTGTAACAGGTGGCTTCTGTCAAACTACATCCATTGATCCTTGAAGCAGGGCTTCCTCAGCCTGGTTCCTGTACTGTGTCTCCTCTCTCGGCATATCTGGAGTAGGCCTGGCCTGGACTGCATGTGCTCGGGCCTGCTGTCCCCACCCTCCCTCCCTGGCAGAGACAGGTGGCAGGTTCCAACCCAGCCCTATCTCCACTGTCCTGCAGGTGGAGATTCTGCCCCAGGGCCGCGAGAGTACCATCTTCAAGCAATTCTTCAAGGACTGGAAGTGAGGGTGGGCATCGCCTGCCCCGCCTGCCCAGTGTTGAGGAGCCTTGCTGACGTCAATAAAGAAAACCAGTGCCTCCCAGCTCTCCCCACTGCCTGCCTGGGTGGGTTCTCACTGTCCCCCCCCCCGCGCCAGCAGAGGGAGCTGCTTCACAGCCCAAGGGCTGCGGAGGCAGGGGGCTGGAGGGCTCCTCTGTGAAGCAGTTCCCCTGTAGGCGACTTGGGTCCTGCCTGGCTGATGGGCCACTATGGGGCTGAGGAGCACCATGCTGGTGGAGAGGCCTGGGCACGTGGCCCCTCCTCGTCTCCACCCGGCTTCCTTCTCCTGTGGGGTGCTGGGGGAGAGGACAGGGGGCGACAGCCAAGGAGCAGAGGCGTGTAGGGCTCGTGTGGCCTGGGCTCACCTGCAGCCCTTGAGGCCAGGCTGCGTCCCTGACTGATGCGCCCGTGTCGTGAGGCTGTGGTGGCTCCCAGCTCTGACGCCAATCAATTCTTGCTGATTTTGTGCCACAGCACAGAAACCCAGCTGCCCTGCAGATCCCCACAGCCTCTCCCCGGAGACCTCCCAGCCCTGACCGGAGAGGACGCAAGAACTGGCGGCAGGGCAGCTCTGAAGGGGAGGCGGGCGCTCAGGTGCTCTGGCAGTGGTGTTCGACATGTGGAGTACTGCAGGTCCCCGTGGAGGCCGAGGCCGTCCCTGGAGAACACGCGGGTCGAGATTCCTGCATCTCCTTTCAGGGGGTTCATCCCCTCGACAGGCCACCGGCAGCCCTGTTCCTTAACTCCTGGACCGCGCCACTGCTGAGGGCTGGAGGGCAGCTGCTGTGACACTCTGGTCTGGGGAGCCTTCGACAGGCCACGATGGGGGAGGAATGGCCACTGCTGCTCCTGCAGGGGCAGCTTCTCGTCTTCAGCCAGGGCCCTGGCACCCAGCCTGCCCCTACGCAGGGCTCCACATTCGTGGTGGGGCCGCCGGGCCCGCTCCTGTCGGGGTCAGCAGGTGGGGGGACACCTGGCCGATGTGCCTGCAGCAGAGGCCTGGGGCAGCCTTTCTCCTCTTCCAGTCCCACCATGCCTGTGCCCCCGCGGGTCTGAGGGCACAGGCTGGAGAGGACTCATAGGACAAGGCCTCAGTTCAGGGCCAGCCACGACGACAGAAGGCAGGCCGCAGAGTTGTCACCAGTCGCCTTGGCAGAGCTCCCTTCTGCACCCGGAAGGCCGTCTGTTGTCCCCACCTCTAGGATGGGTACCGCCTCTAGTGTGTTAGGCCTGGAGAGGCTTCAACTTCCATGGAGGAAGGACGGAGGCAATGGAGGGGCTCTCACCTGCCCCCACCCCAGCTCAGGTGCCCTGCCTGGAGCTGTGAGGGGAGCAAGAGAGCCAGGCTTGTCCAGAATAAGTGCAGGACACCACACACTCTACCTGACCAGAGGCAGGGCCACCGTGTCCACTGGCCAGAGCTCAGGCAGCCAGTGAGGATGGGCCTCACAGGAGCTCAGAGCTGAGTCCAGCTGGGCAGACACCTGCTCCTTCCTGGGCCATGTGCTCCCACCTGCAGGGCTCTAACTGGCTCCTGGGACAAGGCACAGGAAGGCCCTGCAAGACAGGTCCTGGAAGGACACAGTGGGGACCAGACCCTCCAACTGAAGCAACTGCTTTATTCTAAAAGTGCTGGTGTGTGAGCGACTTCCTCCTTCCTCACCCAGGCCAGAAAATCATCGAGAGGAAGCACAGAGCCTCCCAGGAAGGAGCCCCAGCTCAGGGGCGGGGGTGGGGTGGGGGGTGGTGGTGGTGGTGGTGGTGGTGGTGGTGGCAGGAGGACCGGGCTGCCAGCCGCCAGTGCTGCCCCCTGCTGGCTGCAGTCGCTGCTCTTCCCCCTCCGATTTTAAGCAGAGGCAGGGCCCATCTGCTTCCAGGGCGCCAGGGTTCCAGCTGTTTCCACCTGGCAAACTCCTTTCCCAAGGAGGGTGTGTGGCAGCCAGATGGGGCTGCTGTGCCTCGAGCTCCAGTCACTGCCACTGATCCTGGAACGCAGCCCTGGGGGCTGGAGCATGGCGGGAACAGACTGCTGGCTCCGTAGGCAGGTCTGTGGGGAGTGAGTCAGGTCTAGTTGCCCAGAGCACCTTGTGCTGGTGAGGGTGCTTGGTTTTCTGTAACCAGGCCCAGGAGCTTCCCTCTCACCTGCTGAGGCAGGAAGGCGCTTGGCCTGGCCGAGGCCTCTAGCCGTAGTTTGCCACGTGCCCTCTGAAGCCCGGCGGCCCAGGCTGGGAGTCTTCCTATCAGCTGGTCTCTGGGCAGCTCAGATCAGCCCTGCACTCTCGGAGGAGTGGGGCTGCAGGTCACACACACCTGTGAAGGTGAGATCCGAGGCTTGAGGGGCCTGTGGCCCGGGGCACTTCTGTGCCAGCAAGGAAGCCTGTCCCTTTGACGCCCGGGCCAGGTAGCTCTCCAGGGTCTTGAGCAGCCTCCGTGGGCTCTTCTTGGCCAACGCTTCCAAATCTGGGGGAGAGGATTAGGGAAAAGAAAGCTCCAGGAGCTCTGGGTGCCCAACAGTCAGGGCGCTGAGTCTAGCAGCCCGGGGGAGCACTCCCAACCCCTAGGTCAGGGAGGTCAAGATGAAAGAGCCACCTAGGACAGAGTACCAAGAGAGCTCAGGCTCACATGCTGCTCTGTCCAGCTCATCTCCACTCTCAAGAGTCAGTCCCCTGCTGGATCCTTGGTTCCAGTGTTTGATGCAGAAAATGTGACCCCCAGAGGCATATGGCCAGGAAGGAGGGGAGATGGCAGAGAACAGAGCAGCAGGCTCTGGAGGGTGGTGGCTGCGTGGGGGCAGGAGAGGGATCTGCAGCCCGGAACGGAAACCACCTGGGTCTATGGACCTGAGACACAGTTCAGGCGTCTGGGCGCCCCCAGGAGAAAGCACACCTTTGAGGAGAAAGCCCGAGTCCAAGATGGTCTTCTGCTGGGTCCTCCAGATGTGGGCGAGGCGAAGGAAGGTGGCAGCGTAGAAGCTGTTCACCACGGCAAAGACTTTCTGCTGCCGGTTACACTCCCTGCAGGGCCAGGGGGGTGGCCTGTTAAGCCACAGATGAGGGCAGGCACTCGAGCACCTCCCGCCGTCCCACGGGAGCCCTGGGGGCAGGCCAACCGGAGTTCCCCACAGTGTTCCCCACGGGTCTTCAAACCGGTCTCCAGGCGGATCCGCACCTGGATCAGGTAGCAAGCAGAGGGCGGGCACTAGCGCACAGGGACTCTGCCCAGGCCCCAGGACTAGCGGGGCAGGAACCAGTTGCAGAGGAGGGGGTGGGAAGGACCCAGCTGTCCCCACAGCTGGCAGCTGGGGACTCACCTGGAGAGACACTCCTCCCTCAAGGCCTGGATGGCAATGCGGGTGACGTTCACGGACATCAAACAGAAAGGGAACTGCTGGGAGGGGGTGCGGCAGGTCAGTCTCACGCTCAGCCTGGCTCGGCCAGAGGCGGTCACGAGG
The DNA here is from genome assembly GCA_004024805.1 of Geosciurus inauris. Lineage (NCBI taxonomy): Eukaryota > Metazoa > Chordata > Mammalia > Rodentia > Sciuridae > Geosciurus > Geosciurus inauris. The sequence continues at coordinate 36,908 of PVHX01012148.1, read as the reverse complement.
CAGGCGAGGCAGGCGGCTCGCTCTGCCGTCCCACCCTACAGGGAGAACGCTGAGGCGTGGTGGCCCTAAGTGGCTCTCCGAAGGCTTGGGAACCACGACTCTGCTGGGGTTATGTGCTCACAGCTGGGAGTGGCAGCAGGCCGGCTGCCGTCCCCAGCACAGCGCACAGGAAGAAACCTGCACAAAGGCCGCAGTCCACTGATGATTTCTTAGTTTTGATAATGGTTCTAGGGTTACACACGGTATTTGTAGGGGATGATGAGAGAAAGGTACACGGGAATTCTCTGGGCTACTTTTGCAATTTTTCTGTAAATCTAAAATTATTTCAAAATTAAAACTAAAATGCATTGTTTAGACTCAGCGTCTCTCAGCCAATGTGACCAGTGGCTGAGGGTGTGTGGGGTCCCCACAGTTCCCTTCATTCCAACACAGCTTCACTGCCCTACCTCATTCTGTATTTACTTACTGCACTGGAGATAGAACCTGGGGGCACCTTACCACTGAGCTACATTCCCAGCCCTTTTTGAGATTTTGAGACAGGGTCTTGTTAAGTTCCGAGGCTGGCCTTGAACTTGAGGCCCTCCTGCCTCAACCTCCTGAACTGCGAGGAATCACCCGTGTGTGCCACTGTGCCTGGCCACCTATGCATTCTGAATGCATCGGGGCCAAGCTTGTCTTCTTTGCACCTCTGCATGTGGGGGCCACACATCCTTCCCAGACCCTCAGGTCACAACTGGTTTCCTGGACCCCAGCCCCACAAGCCTCTGCATGAGCCTTGGTCTGTCCCCACCTTTCCCCTTTCTGTAGCTCCCCAAATCCTGCCACTGTGTCCCTGGCAGAATGGTAGTGCTCTCTGCTCCATGTTCCAGCACATTGGCTTGTGGGCCTGACTGTGCCCACAGCGCTGCTGTCACTGGGCATGAAAGGGAGGCACCTCTGCTGTGGCAGACCTCTACAGGCTCCTCCCACAGCCGGGACTCCGGCTTTGAGTCCCACATTATCAGATGGCATTGCCCACTTGCAAATTTCAAATATTTGAAATTACATGAAAACAAAAACTACTGCAAAGTATCCTTCCCTACTACCACCCTGTGCCTGCTCCTTTTTGCAACAAATTCCCGAGAAAGTTGTCTGATTTACCATCTCCAACACCCGCCAGTTCCCTCTTAAACCCAATCTAAATCAAGGTCTTCTGTGTCTAACACTCAGTGAAAATGCTCACATCGAGGGCCCCAAGGGACAAAACCAGCAGCTGGTCCTCTCATTAGCCAGCACCCTTTGGCTCAGGTGGCTTAGGCCTGCTCCACGTGGCTTCCAGAACTGACCCCTCTCCTGGGTTCCTCATCCTCCCTCCTACTCCGGCCCCTTGCACCCCCGCCTCTGCCCGCTTCATGCTGGAGTGGCTCAGACTGCACTCAGCCCCCGACAGCCACTCAACTAGAGGTAGAAAGGTCTACACCAGTGGTTCCCAGAATCCCTTGCAGGGTGTCCTGCACTTGGGGTCCTGGCCTCACTCAAGAACCTGATTCCTGAGGTCCAGGGAGAGCACAGGTGGTTCATTGCTAACAAGTTCCAGGAAGGCTGATGCTATGGCCCGAGGATGGCGCCTCCAGAGCCACTGACCCAGCCCACAGCCCTCTCCCTAATCCCACACTCATACATCCAACTGCTTACCACCACTGCCGCTTCCAAGGCTGACGGACCTTTAAAACCATGTGTGGCAGCAGAACCCTCTGCCCTGTTCTCCCGTTCAGCATCCGCACCGTCTGCTTTCTCTGTCCTAACCCTACTCAACCCTCAGAAAGACACACTTGCTCTCTACTTTTTTTTGGTACTGGGGATTGAACTCAGGGGCACTCGACCACTGAGCCACATCCCCAGCCCTGTTTTGTGTTTTATGTAGAGACAGGGTCTCACTGAGTTGCTTAGCACTTCACTGTTGCTGAGGCTGGCTGTGAACTCACGATTCTCCTATCTCAGCCTAAGTGCTGGGATGACAGGCTTGCGCCACCACACCTGGCTTGCTCTCTACTCTTAAGCCCACACTCAACTCTGCACGACTAGGATCTCCTCTAAAAATCCCCCAGCCCCAGCTTGGGCTATGATAAGAGCCCTCCCTGAACACTACTCTTAACCTAGCAGCTGGCAAGAGCCATTAAAAAATCTAAGTTGGTTCATGCAACAGCTGCTCAAAGCCCTGCAGCAGCTCCTCATCTGATGCACTGGAGCCCCTCCTGAGGCTGGCGGGGCCTGCGGCATCTGGCCGCTACCTGAGTCTTGCTGCGCTCCTGTGTCCCTTCCACTCCACTGGTTTCCCTGGAGCGTCCTTCCCCTCTTCCTTCGAGACTTGGCTCACCTCTTGTGACAGCTGCTCGGACCCCAAGAGATCTTGTCGCCCGCTCCTGCTACTCTGCTGACCACTCCACACGCACCTTCTCCTTGGCCCTCTCTGCCTCTAACGCTCTCATGTACCTGGGCACTGCGCCTAGGTCTCGCCAGCTCTGCGGGGGACCCTGTTGTTTTGTCCCTGAGGCATCCCAAGCACCAGGGGAAATGACTAGCATGGGAGATGCTGAATAAATCTTCATTCCAGCCCCATGAACCTGGGCTAGATGAATGGAAGGAAGCAGGTCACACTCGTTTCCTAAAATGGAGGGACCACCTCCTTTTACTGCTTAGGAAAACCATCAGCCCTATACCCAGAAGGCAGGACTGGACAGAGACCGAGGCGTCTGATGGTGAGTACAGGGTCAGCTGAAGGCTAGCTCCTTCCCTTTAGGGTCCGAAGCCACCAACACTGAGCAAGGACCTCCTCAGGGAGCAGAGGGTGATGGCCTGTGTGTGTGTCCAGGGCTTTGTGCACGTTCCTGTTTAATTTTCCCAAGGAATCAGACACCGCTGCTAGGATTTCCATCCTGCAGACGAGGAAACAAAGGCTCTAAGCTGCTGAGAACTAGCCTGAAACCCACTTCTAATGAGTGGGAGAGCTCAGACTCCAACACAGTCACATGACAGGGCTGTCTCACTGTCCTGAGAGCCCTCAGCAATCATTTCTCAGCCTGTGAGATCCTCTTGGCTGCTCAGGTCCTTGCTCCAGAGCCCTCTCCTCTGGCTTCCCACCAAAGCCCACCTGGATATGGTGACGAGATAGGCGGAAAATCTCCTGGGCCATCAGCAAGGTCTTTGCGTCCATCACCAGGTACAGGAGATGCAGGAGGGCCAGGAAGCCTGCCCCTCTTAGGTCTGTGGCTGGATTCGCCCCTGTAAAGCCATGAGAAAATGTGGTGTGAGAGTAAGGGAGCTCAACAAAGCCCTGCCTCCTCGAGCTCCAGGGACTTGCTTGGGGAGCTGCCTTGACACGGCACCTTTCTGCAGCCAGGGAAGCAAGAAAAACAGGTCTGCTTCCTGCCACACTCTTGTGACTAGCTCTCGGGGGCTACCCAGACCTGAACCCCAGCACCTTGGGGGCTACCTGCAACAGCAGTTTTCTCTTGCTTGCGTGGCCCTCTGGCATCAGTTCTCCACAGAACACCAGTGTGAGCCTTTACAAGGAATGACTGAACTTCTGGTTCTAGGGCAAGATGATACACTTCTTCCTGTGACTCCCACTAAGCACAGCTGCAAATGTCAGAAGCCTCCAACGGGCTAGAGCTTGAATACTGAGAATTGACATTATGGTGAATTTTTTGGGTTTCTTTTTACCTAATATATTTCAATCAAAAGCTGGAGAGAGTGGAGACCCAGAAACGCCAAGGGGAGCATGCTACGCTTTCAATGTATGCCCCAAATTTCATGTGTTGGAAACTCAAGCCCAAATTCATATATTGGTGGCATTTGGAGGTGGGGCCTTTGGTTGGTAATCAGGTTTGATGAGGCCACCAGGGTGGGGCCTCCAAGAAGGGACTGGTGGTTTCACGTGAAGAGGAAGAGACTGAGCGGACGTGTTCTCTGCCAGGCCGTGTGCTGTCCTCTGCCACGCCATGACGCAGCAGGAGGTCTCCACCAGAGGCCCAGCAGATGTGATGCCACACTCTTTTTTCCTTCTTTTTGGTACTGGAGATTGAACTCAGGGGCCCTCGACCACTGAGCCACATCCCAGCCCTATTTTGTGTTTTATGTAGAGACAGGGCGTCCTGGGATATTAGCAGGGAAGAATGAGGCACGGAGCAAACAGGTGCATGTGTGGGGTGCCAAGGCCCCTGCGGTTGGTTTGTTTTGGGAACCCAGGGCCTCCACACGCGGGGCTGGGCTGGGCTGGGCGAGTGCTCCTCCACCGAGCTGCACCCCAGCTCTTTCTCCACAGTTTTTGACATTATGTTTGGTGGTGGAAGCAAAAATCACGACACTGTCTAATGTGGTTGTCGATGCACAGGAAGGCCACACTCGAGACACTGATCACAGTTGCCACCACCACCAGATCATGATCAATCATGGGTACATAAGGCTTCCTTTTCTAATTGAGATCATTTGCTATTCCATAGAAATGTAACTTAATATGATTTTGAAAAAAAGTATTGTTATGGGCCAAACTGCATGTGCCTTGACCAAAACCATTTTATCCTGAGACTCCGTTTCATATAAGAGACGCTGCTCCCGTGGGAAACCCCACCTGTGTAACCCACCTCCTGCTAAGCACACGTCTGGCAATGCGTAACAGCTAAAGACTGTTTCTGTTACTCCTATACAATGTACTATGTTCTCTATTTTTAAAAAAATTTTTTTTTGTAGTTGTAGGTGGACAGAATGCTTTTATTTATCTATCTATCTGTCTATTTATTTATATGTGGTGCTGAGAATCGAATCCAGTGCCTCACACATGCTAGGCAAGTGCTCTACCACCGAGCTACCGCCCCAGCCCTTATGTTCTCTTTTTAATTCCCATTTTTAATTTTAATTCCCTGAAATGGGCCATTCTGACCCACTTCCTACATTGCTATGGTTTGGACTTACTGGCAGCTTGCAGTTTGGGGCTATAAAAGAGATACCCTACTTTCCGCAAGGGGTTAGGTGTGCAGAGACAACCTGGTCACTGCCCCTTGGCCCACTGGCAAATCAAGTTTCATGTCCTGCTTCAAGACTGGCCCAGTGGTTCCTTTCAGATGCACCACAACAGTATCACCCCAAAACACATGAAATCATCTGCCTTCAATTTTGAAAATATATAATGATAAAATTTTCACTAAAAAAAGAGGACAGAACCCAAGCTAATCAGATTCCAGGTCCTGCCACCTGAAGGCCACATGGGACCTCTCCCACTGTGTCCCCACCTCTGCCCTTGTGGCACCCTCTGGGGTGCCTTCCCTACACCCCGCCTTACACCGCGGGCGCAGCCTCCTCTCTCGGCCTGGACTGGGGAAGCAAGGGGAAAGCGCAATCTCCTCTTACCCTGAAAGCCCAGGTCTTCCCAGTGGTCTCCCCGAAGGGCGCAGTCCAGCCTGGAGCCAGTCAGCTTCTTGTAGATGGTCTGGAGCACACGGCCATGCACTGGGTCTTGGCTGTCCAGGCCACCTGTCCCCAACACACTGCGCTCTGCTGACTGTCCCTTGGGAGGACTGGGTCTCAACATACCCTCTCTCAGCTCCACTCCCACTCCCGCCCGCCATCAGGTGCCTGTAGCCCTGGCCTGGCCGTGGCTGAGTGGCACAGTGGTCTGTCCAGCACCCATGCAGCGCGCGCCCTGCGGCAGTCCTGACACTCACACTGAGCAATGGTCAGGACCAAGTCCCTTTCTTCCCGAAGGCCCTGGTGGAGTTTTGGAGGCCCAAAGAGGCAGTGCCGGAGGGCTGCGAACCCGGTCCTTCGAACAGTTGGCTGTATTCTCTTCTAGGAAGGAAGATTGCAGGTAACGGGCAGAGGGCCAGCTCAGCTTGCCTTAAGGAACTGACCACCACCTGGGGTCAGGTAGCTCTCCAGCTAGCACCTGCCTCTGGGCAGTGAAAAAAGACAAAGGCTGCCAAGAACCCTCCAGGTCTCTCTCACAGGCTCTTCCAGCTTGTTTGCAGGGAGGAAGAGGTGTGTCCTGAAGCCAGAATTCCCTGCCAGTTCTGTGCATTTGGTCCTTCAGAATTTTCCAGAACTAGCTATTCCACTGACTCCTGGGGAGGCTACAGATGCCCAGCTCTGAGGAATCCCCCATGTGGTCAGATGAAAAGGTGGCCAGAGTTTCCAGCAGGGCTGCTTCTACCCTGTAAGATTCCACCTCTTTCAGGACGCGAGCCAGTGGGGAAGGGGCTTAATGGGGACTCACTGCAGTGAGCGCCTCTGGAGGTGCCCGGAGCCTTCCGGAATGACTAGCGCTTCCTAGGCTGGGCTGTGCTGCTCCTTATGGTTACGACCGCTAGGTCGGCTTAAGGTGGCTAAAGAAAAACAGAACACCAGGCAGCCTGCACGCGTCACCAGGGGACAGTCACTCTGTCACCAGCAGACAGTGAAAACAATTCATGACTTCATGACTACCATCAATCAGCCAGTCCCTGACCAGCCCCAGGAGGACACAGGACTCCCCAAAACTTCCCTTTCCTGTCCCAAGCCCTCCCCTTCCTACCCCAAACCCATAAAGCTTCCAAACCAGCTGAGCCTGCATGCGACTCTCCCAACCTGCTCTGTTGGATGGGGGAGTCTCGCCCGGGAGCGTGTATCAATAAAGCCTTGCTCAGTGGTTTTAACTGGCCTCCTTTCGGTCACCGTTATCTGACCTTACAAGGACCACTGCTGTTGGCCTTAGAATACTCTTTTTTCTTTTGTTTTGAGGGGCTGGGGATGGAACCTAGGGCCTCAGTATGCAAGGCAAATGCTCCACCTCTGAGCCACACCTCCAGCCCCAGCTGTGGGATATTCCACTTTGGGTAACTTCTGGCTCTCTGGACCCCACTGACCACCACGACTCCTGAGCCAGGTTCCATGCTGACGATCTGCACCTTTCTTCTTCTCATCTTACTGCTGATCACTCAGGATGTCCAGAGATCCCAGCTTGGGTTCCCCCAATACTACCTCCTTTTCTGCCTCACATATTTCTTTCTTTTTTTTTTTTTTGGTACTGGAGATTGAACTCAGGGCTCTCGACCACTGAGCCACATCCCCAGCCCTATTCTGTATTTTATGTAGAGACAGGGTCTCACTGAGTTGCTTAGCGCCTTGCTGTTGCTGGGGCTGGCTTTGAACTCACGATCCTCTTGTCTCAGCCTCCCTAAGTGCTGGGATTACAGGCTTCAGCCACTGCACCCAGCCCTCACATATTTCTTTTTTTTTTTTTTTTTTTTGTACTGGGGATTGAACTCAGGGGCACTCGACCACTGAGCCACATCCCCAGCCCTATTTTGTGTTTTATGTAGAGACAGGGTCTCACTGAGTTGCTTAGTGCCTCGCCATTGCTGAGGCTGGCTTTGAACTCGCGATCCTCCTGTCTCAGCCTCCCTAAGTGCTGGGATTACAAGTGAGCCACCGCGCCCGGCTCCTCACATATTTCTTAAGATTCCCAAATACCTCCTGGATCCTTCAGGGAACTTCCTTTCATTGGCCATGACTCACTCAGCTCCTTGGACAGCTTCCTGGTCCTTGACTCCCACCTCCCGTTGTTAAGAGGGAAGAGCAGAGGCCAGCAGCACGGGCCCCTGAAGAGGAGGAACTGCACAGGCACAGTCCTGCAAGCTGCCAGTGCCCAGGGCCCTATTCTGGAGGGAGGAAAACCTGGCTCCTGAGGAGCAGGAACTTTCTTGAGAGCCCAAGCCTCCCTGTTACCTTGAAGGAGGAGAGGTCCAGAGTCTGGAGGTGCCGCAGGGCCTCACCAAAGGAGATGAGCTGTCCAGGCTGGTCTGAGCTGTCCTGGATCTCTGCGGCAAAGGGCAGACAATCGAGGATTTGTTAACAGTAGTCGTTCTGTCAGCAAACCGTTACCTAGGGCCTCCTGGTTGTCACCTCTGAGCCAAGCACAGGCTTCCAGCTGAGCACTAGACACCCACGGCCACAGCCTTCTTCTTTGAAGGAGCTGCTTTACCTGCTGGACCAGGCTGTTCAGAGTTGCTAGTTGACCTCTGCACTGAGAAGGGATGGAGCTAACATCCAAGGGTCCCTAAATTCTACCCGTCTTTGAGGGAGCAAGTCACTGCCTGGAGTAGGTACCCACAAGGGAGCGTGCTACTACAGGTTGGCTCAGGGGCCGATCCTAATGTCTACTGTGCCCTTCCCACCCCGTACAGGCCCTTCTCGTCCTTTGTTATAGCTTACAGGGCATTAACTTACCATTCTCCATGCAGGCCACAGCTACTGCTATTCCCTGTCACACCTCTCCAGGAGCGCGACAGGGCTCAGGCCAGGTCCAGGTTCTAGCTCTGCCCTCCCACGCCTCTACCCAGACCTCTCAGACAGGGACTTGAAGCCTTCAGAGCACTCCTGTAGATGGCTTTGCTCCGTCCCTGCAGCACTCCTTGAACAGTGAACAACCTGACCGGTCCATGTGGGGGCCCCAGCTGCCTGCCTCCCTCTGTCCTCCTCACCCTGCAGAGGCTGCCCCTGCCCAAGGTCCTCCCTGCCTTCCCTCAGGGCTAGGTGGATGGCGGGCAGGGCTGGCAACACTGGCACTCATTTCTATTTCCTCTGGAGGTAACATGTCATCATCTTTCGGTTTGGAAAGAGATTTTATTCTATGTCATACTGCTAAATGAGAACACTCGGGAATTGTCTCCTAATCCCAGAGCCCCAGAAATGCCAGGCACCCTCGTTTACCTGCATCTGGCTGGATGGCGCCCAGAGCTTCCCACTCCTCCTGGGCCTGGAGCACCTCTGCACTCACAGCTGCAACAGCAAGAGGAGCCCGAGATGAGGGGCAGTGGACCACTGCAGCAGGTGCCAGGTCGGGTCCTGCCAGAGTGGGCTTTTGGAAGGCAGCACGGATGTCCTCCAGCTGCTTTCCCGAGCCCTCCAGGGACTCCCCACAGCCCAGACCCGGCCTCGCTGCCTCCCTCTGGGAACCAGCTGGAGTCCTCAGCCTGCTCGTCTTCCCTACCCTCACGTCCTTCCAGACTCTGCCGGATGCTCCGTTCCCTGACGGTCATCTCGGACGCCTCCCTCCCGACAGCTTCTCTGACCTCGCGTCTGGATTAGGAGCCACGGGGTGAGGTGCTGGGGCTGAGAAGCGGAAACCCAACGCCTACCGTGGTGTCCTGGCTGTCTCTCCCGTGCGGTGACACACAGGGCAGGGTTCTTTAGACCCCAGCACAGTGCCACGCGCATGGCATAGGCTCTGCAAACGCTGGATGAACTAACGCACTTCCATGAAAGGGGAAAGCAGGAGCGAAGGGGCAGTGGTTGCTGCACAGCCTTCTCTCCAAACCACAGCTGCCACTCCAGCCCAAACTGTCACTGGTGTTTCCAATTTCTACGTATGACATCAACCAACATGAAGGATGGAGACTTCATTGCCAGCAGCGAGGACGAGGACCTCCCTGGCCACAACTGTGCTAGGATGGCTCCTCCCTGCCCCAGGCTGCCGGCGAGGCCCTCACGTACTGAGAAACTATCTGGAGAGAGCACTGTGGTTTGGATGTGGCTTGAGCGTGTCCCTGAGTGGAACCCTTCCAGCGCTGAAATTCAATCCCACCGTGAGCTGCTAAGAAGGTGGACACAGTCTGACTCTTCTACTCAGAGGTGGGATTTTCAGGAGGTGATTGGGATTAAATAAGGACATCAAGGTGGAGCCCATGGCTGAACACTGGGGGCTTTATAAGAGAGCCCAAGGAGACCCACACGTGACCCCGATCTCCCTTGAGATGCCCCACACCAACGTGGGCCCACCAGCAAGGCGATCACCAGATGCCTCTCAACCTTGCAACAGAGCTGTGTGCCAAAAGAAACCTCTTTTCTTTACACTCACCCAGCCTCAGCTATTTCATGATAATAATGAAAATCAGACTGAGTATACTTGCAGATTATATGCCACCAAATACTAATGGAGAGTGAGGAAGAGACAGCAGCCCAGAAGCAGCAGGAAGAGTGGCCAAAAGCACAACTGTCAGCCAGATGAGGGGTAAGGGGGAAACCTCTGGGACTGGCTTGCTGGCTGGGTTTCTTGGGGTGAGTTACTCGGTCATTTGTAACTCTTCTTCTCCAGCTATATGAGAGGCGCTGCAGCCCAAAGGTTAGGGTTCAGCAAACGCTAGTTATTACTACGGACACAGACATGGACTCAGGCACAGCAAGGCAGTGGACAGTGGCAGCAGGTGCAGGTGAGATGGCTCCACAGTCCTGCCTGTGAGGACCTCTAGGAAACCCTGTCTCTGCCGCCTCCAGCCTGAGGCAGCAGACACTGAAACTGAGGGGCTTCCAAGGTAGACAGCTTCAAACAAATACTTGACCTGGGATGGTCAAGAAAATAAAACTCGCCTTCAGCATGCTGGGCCCTTTGGAGATCAAATGGGGGACCAAATGACCGTCCAGAAAGGAAGAAGGGGAGCAACCACAAGGAATGCCTACCGTCTAAGCAGGATGCCCCTGCCTTCATTCCCCACCTACCCGCGGCTGATTCTTCACCCTCAGACCCTCACCTCCAAGCACTCAGATCCGTCTTCTCCCATGCCCCCTCACCCATAAACGCTTCACCAAAGTCTGTGAGCAAGAAGTAGAGCAGCAAAGGGGTGAGGATTTGCTGTCACCACAGGTTAGTCAACAGCAAGTACTAGCTCTTGGCTAGCGGTGTCAAGGGCTGGGATGTAGCTCAGTGGTAGAGCGCCTGCCTGGCATGGGTGAAGCCCTCGGTTCCATCCCCAGTCCTGGGGAAAAACCAAACACACAGCATTGAAACCCACTGGAGATACCAGGCCAGTGCCCACAGACTGGAGACAAGCACCCAAACCACATAGAGCTTTCCTGTCCTCTTGGAGACCCTCCCACTTCCAGAGAGAATCCTGACCCAGAGAAGACCCCAGGGCAAAGGGACCTTTCAGGAAACTGACGCAGCTTATATTAGTATAGCTGCTTTTCTTTTTTAATTGTCTGCTTTATTCTGCCTTTCTTCCCTGTATTCATGAACTAAACAACATTGTTGACATAGTCATCTTACTTAATTGAAATTAGCTAAGTATAATCTGAAAAACTTTTAAAATATGGTAATAAATATCTGGCATAAAAAATTTACATACAAGCCGGGTGCGGTGGCACAAGCCTGTAATCCCAGCACTTGGGGAGGCTGAGACAGGAGAATTGCAAGTTCAAAGCCAGCCTCAGCAACAGCGAGGCGCTAAGCAGCTCAGTGAGACCCTGTCTCTACATAAAACACAAAATAGGGCTGGGGATATGGCTCAGTGGTCAAGTATCCCTAAGTTCAATCCCTGGTACCAAAAAGAAAAAGAAAAAGAAAAAAAAGAAAGAAAGAAAAGTTATTCACTAATGTTGGGTTTGTTACCATACAGTATGGATAATATTCTATTAAGAGAACTTTGTAGATGTCCAAATAATTTTTCTATGTTATAATATTTACAAAAGCTCCATATTTTTGAAGGTTACATTTCTAGTGTATAAGACTTAAAGATAACAATATATACCCATAAGTACTTACTGTGATTCATCTTTTTTTGTATAAAGCACTTTGTCCACATTATCTCACTTAATCCTTACCAAATTCCCATCATACATATTCTTTTTTTTTAATACCAGGGATTGAATTCAGGAGCACTTGACCACTGAGCACATCCCCAGCCCTGTTTTGTGTTTTATGTAGAGACAGGGTCTCACTGAGTTGCTTAGTGCCTTGCCATTGCTGAAGCTGGCTTTGAACTCGCAATCCTCCTGTCTCAGCCTCCCAAAGTGCTGGGATTACAGGTGTGCGTCACCGCACCTGGCTATACATATTCTTATCCAATCTGTTTAATTTTTTTTCTTTCTTTTTTGAGTGGTGGGCCTCCTGCATGTTAGGCTTTACCACTGAGCCACCTCCCACCCCCATCTCTGTTAGAGAAAAGGAATTAGAAAGGTTAAATAATTTTCTCCAGATTATGTAGGTGAGAGAGCCAGAATTTAAACCAGATATGATTCCACAATGGCTGCTTCTGAGCTAATGAGGATCTCTCTCTCCATAATAAATCAGCAAATGAAATGAACTTTGAATAGAGTACAGGGAAGTACCACGGAAAACAGATAAAGCAAGAGACTACTCCAAAGCCTCTACACGTATGTAGACCCATTTTTGCACTACCCCTTTAAGGATGAGAGAGGTATTAATAGACAGAGATGATGTGATTTCCCCAGAGGCACACAGTAAACTACTAGCAAAGAAGCTCACTCCCAATCCAGTGTTGATTCTAATTATCCTTGAGGAACATAAATCCACAAAATTCTGAAGAATAAAGAACAAGAGAAATTCCAGTGAGGAAAGGTAGATCCACAGAAGGTTAATGGGGCCCCAACCTGGGTCCAGGGCCCTGAGAGGTCCTTACCACCTGGCTCCCATCCAGTAGCTTCTGCTGTCAGGGCCCGGAGAACATCACGATTCTTCAACTCTGAGATCTGTGGGGCAGGTCACCGTTAGGGGGCAGAATCAATGTGCCCTATACAAATACTTCCCACCCACTTGCATTGAATATCCTTGAAACTGGTTGGCACCGATGGGTGGATTAAGCTTTTTTTCGGGGGAGGGGTGCTGAAGATTGAGCGCCCGCAGCCCTGAAGTCAGTTTTAGAGGAGGACCTGGAAAACTCCAGTTACAGTGCAGAAGCTGGGCAGTGTGGGAACAAGTACATGCGCTCCTCACGTGGTGAACAGAGAATTCACACAGCTCCTTAGACCACAGCGCGCGTGGGCACTCCACTGCTTCACGCTCTGCATGAAGCATCTTTACTGCATCCTGTGGCCCCCACCTTACTAGACAGAGGTGGTGTGGCCTGTCTGCACTCCCAGTGTGAGCTCCTGCAGGGCAGCGCCTATGCCAGCCCGTGTCCCCAGTGCCCAGTGCAGAGCAAAGGCCTATGCTGGCAGAAGGCATTGAGTTGGGTGATACGTACTGGAATTCCTCTGAAGACCACGAGAGCACCGCCATCCTTGTCATGAGACGCAGAATGCCCAGGAGACACTCTTTTAACCTGTGACAAAGACCAGGGTCAATCTACCAGGACATAGCAATTCCCTGAGGACCACAGTTTAAATGCTGTACTTTTACCCGGAATTATAAAAGACATGAACTCCAGAGAAATACTGTCATGAAAAACCTGTTTAATATCGTGGGAAGAAAAACTGGGCTGGCGAGACAGTGTGACGGCACAGCTCTGCCTACCATGTGCGAGGTCTGGGTCTGATCCAATAGCATTCAAAAAATATGAACGAAAAAACAAAAAAGCTCAATTAATGTTGTCTCAAAATCTTCTTTTTCTTCTTTTTTTGATGGTATGGGGAATGGAACCCAGGGCCTTATGCATACTAGGCAAGTGCCCTATGACTGAGCTTCATTCCCAAACCTTTCCATTTTATTTTGAGATGGGGTCTCAGTAAGTTGCCCAGGCTGGCCTTAAAATGTGATCCTCCTGCCTCAACCTCCTGAGTAGCCGGGATTATAAGTGTGCACCACTGCACTTGGCTCAAAAATCTTAGACAGATTTCTTAACTCTGGTAAAGGTCTCAGGACTCTGAGTAAAGTTCAGTGAGGCAGTTTTCCCTGGCCTTTCTGCTCACCAGACCTTTCTCCTACTAGAGTTAAAACCAAAATGAAACAAAACAAAAAATGTCTGGTCAGCTGGGCCATGTGGCACACGCCTGTCATCCCAGCACTTAGAGAGGCTGAGACAAGAGAATCCAAGTTCAAAGCCAGCCTCAGCAACGGCGAGGTGCTAAGCGATTCAGTGAGACCCTGTCTCTACATAAAACACAAAATGGGGCTGGAGATGTGGCTCAGTGGTTTTGAGTACCCCTGAGTTCAGTCCCTGGTGCCAAAAAAAAATGTCTGGTCAACTGTTTGCAGTTCATATCACAGATATAGGGCTAATTTTTCTAGTATGTTAAAAAAATTCTACAGAAACAAAACTAAACCCAGCTGAAAAATGGGCAAAGGATATGGACACGTGTCATTCTTAAACATGAACAAATGCTCAAACTTCCACGTGAGAAAAATGCCAAATAAACCTATTCTTGAGATAATGCTGCAGTTGTCAGATTATCAAAGGTCAACACGTTTGAGGGGGAGGGGTGCAGCTCAGTGATACAGCTCTTGTGTAGCATGTGGAAGGTCCTAGGTTCATTTTCCAGCCCAGCTACTACAAACCAAACCAAACACACAATTAACAAAAAACATCTGCTAAGACTGTTGGCTTGAGTACCCACACAGGGGACAGTCACGTGCACCTGAGAAAACCACACATGTGCACGTCCTGGGTCAGTCCTTGCAATCTAGTGCTTCACCTACCAGACTCTGATCCTTGTGCAAAAGGATGTGTACCTTGACAGTCACTCACTGCAGCACTATTCATAATAGCCAGAGGCTGAAAAAACCCTAGAAGTCCACAAATGGATTGATCAAAACAGCTGCAGCACAGGAATGCAGCGTGACACTACAGGCTGTGAAGGAGAATGAGAATGCCTGCTGGGACCATCCTCATGGCCTTTTAAGAAAAGGCAAAGCAGAGCCTGCAGCCATCTCACCACCGTGTTTATAAAATACATAAATACCTGAGTGCCTGTTCCCAGAGTTACACCCCGGAGGCAGTAACTTTGACTTTAGCAGGAAAACCAAGCAGCTGGGGACAAAGATGGAAGCTGGTTTCACTATTGTGTATCCCCTATAATATTTAGATTCTGAACCACATGAATGTTGTTTGCTCTGAATTCAAGAAAAAAACAGTAATTAAAGGAAAATATTAGCAAAGAAATCAACACTGATGTCAAGGCCCTGGAATCCTACATTATCCCGTTACTCTAATCCTCCTGTTAATTTCTGCCAACTGACACTCCTTACACACAGCTTTGACTTCTTTATGTCCTGGAAGCATGAACGGCAGCCCAGACACATCACGGCTGACCAGACCCCTCGAAACTGGCCTGTGTCCAACGCATCATTGCCCACAACAATCCAGGCAACACACCTGCAGCAGCTGCTTCCTGACCTACAACCTTTGATCTGACTGGTCTTCATGCAGGATGTACCCCGCCTCCACCTTCTGTACCCTTCCGGCGGGGTTCCACTTCAAGTGGCCGGCTTCACCAACTGGGGATACAATGGTGCCTCACTTCTCCTTTGGCCCTTGACGGAACACAAATTTCCTTGTAAAAGGTCCACACAGGGACCTTCTCTTATGCTTCTTATGCTTCCCCCACCCACCCCCCTTTCTGGTATTAGGGATTGAACCCAGGGACACTTTGCCACTGAGCTATATCTCCAGCTTTTTATTTTGAGATAAGGCTTCACCAAGTAGATGACGCTGTCCTTGAATTTACAATCCTTCTGCCTGAGCCTCCCCAGTCACTGGGATTACAGGTGTGCGCTATTGCATCCAGTCCCACATCTCTTAACATAGTACAAAGGTGGGGCTGGGAATGTAGCATGCATGAGGCCCTGGGTTCGATCCTCAGCACCATATACAAAGCAGTAAAATAAAGACATTGTGTCCATCTACAACTAAACAAAAAATTAAAAAAACAAACAAAAAAAAAAACAGTACAAAGGTATGAAATATCTAACTAAAATTTTTTCTTGAAATTTTGCTTCAAATAAATAAAGATTAAAAGAAGAAATTTTGCAGCCGGGCGCGGTGGCTCAAGCCTGTAATCCCAGCACTTAGGGAGGCTGAGACAGGAGAATCGCGAGTTCAAAGCCAGCCTCAGCAATGGCGAGGTGCTAAGTAACTCAGTGAGACCCTGTCTCTACATAAAAACACAAAATAGGGCTGGGGATGTGGCTCAGTGGTCGAGTGCCCCTGAGTTCAATCCCCAGTACCA
>PVHX01012148.1:0-20899 GCA_004024805.1 Geosciurus inauris | reverse complement strand
GAAGAAATTTTGCTTCAAAACAATTTTGTGATTCATGGTGCTAAACAACTCCGTGCAGGAGTCTACATACCCAGGATTCACTCTGTCCTTTCCTCTCTGTGCTGCAGTATGCTCTAGTGTCCATAGACCTCCTTCTGGAAGAACAGCTCACCTGTCTTCCTACAATGGGGAAAACCTTCCTCGGGTTTCAAAGCAAAACTTGTGCCCTTGCTCTGGCCTTTGAATCCCACAAGCTAAGTTGTTTTTTTTTGGTACCAGAGATTGAACTCAGGGGTACTTGACCACTGAGCCACATCCCCAGCCCTATTTTGTGTTTTATGTAGAGACAGGGTCTCACTGAGTTGCTTAGCGCCTCGCCATTGCTGAGGCTGGCTTTGAACTCACGATTCTCCTGTCTCAGCCTCCCTCAGTGCTGGGATTACAGGCGTGTGCCACCGCACCCGGCTTCACAAGCTAAGTTTAAGACCATTTCTGAGGCAGGTGAGGGTGAGGGAAAGGTAGCCGCCAAGCCCAAGGAAGATACATCACAGTGAACTAAGAGTCCTGAGGATAATCAGGCAAAGTGGTGTTTGACAGGGAGGAGGTCAGTAAGGTACATGATGACATTGATAAGCCACAGACTTCTTGGGAGATTGCTCCATGAAATTTTACCCCAACCCAAGCAAACAACAAACTTTCATAAGCCACTTAGAATTTAAGTTATCAGGAAAGGCAGATGACACAGAGGTAAACAGAATCTCCTTTCCTGTGGTCCTGGGGGTGGGACCCTGCATGCAAGTTTAGCACTCGATCACTGATCAACACCCCGAGTCCAGAATCTCCTTTAATAGAACAAAAAGCTATGAGATTTTTTCCTAAGTATTTCTAAAACTTCACATTCTTTTGATACCTTGTCTCATGATCATTATTTAACAACATATCTGTAACCAACATCTTTCCCAAATAGGCATGTTTACCTGTCCCTCTCTTAATTCTTTCTCATTATGGAAAGGGCGAAATTTTTCATTCATGACTCAAAATCATTTGTTCCGGCGAGCTCTGTCCTTGGGCTCAACAAGGGGCTCACTGAGGCCTGAGGCGGAGGCGCCCGGAGGCCCGGCTCGGGGGCCCTTGCCTGCCGTCCCGCTCGCGCCGGGCCCGGGAGGCGGCGGACGGCGCCTCGGTGCATCACAGGTGCGGCTGGTCGAGCGCTGCAGTCCCGCGGCCTCGCCTCGGCTCTGAAAGACACACAGCGGAGGACGAGCCGCTTCCCTCGGTCCCGCCCGCGGAGAGGAGACGCGGGGACACGACTGGCACTCGAGGCCGGTGTGACTTCATTCCGAACCGACGAGCCGCCCGCCCGCCCCCGGGACGCCCATCACGAGGCCCGGCCCGCCTCGCCGGCTCGGCCCCGCAGGCCCGTCGGCTCCGGCCTCGGTTAGGGTGCGCGCCTCCCGCCGTGCGCGGCCCCGCGGCCTCCCTTCCGCGCCGCCCGCTCACCCGGTCCGCGCGCCCCAAGCGGCGCCCTCGGTCTGCTCCGCGCAGGCGCACGCCGCCCCGGCCGCGAGCCGCCCTCCTCCGCCAGCCGCGGGCTCGGCGCGCGGCCGGGCCTGTACGGGGCGCCGGAAGTCCAATCCGCGCTGGGCGCCCGCTTCGCGTGGGTGTGGTCATAGCTGCCTCCGCCTCCAGGGTCCCCAGGGCGGTGCCGCGGGCCATAAAAGCCGCGCGCGGGGTCCCCGCGGAGACGTCCGTGGGCCGGCAGGATGTGGCTCTCCCTGGCGCTGCTGGCGGTGCTGCTGCTGCTCGCGGCCGGCCGCCGTGCCTACCTGGGGCTGTTCGCCGGGCGCTCCCCGAACCCGTTCTCGCAGGACGTCAAGCGGCCGCCTGCACCCCTGGTGACCGACAGAGAGGCCAGGAAGAGGGTCCTCAAGCAAGGTGAGCGGGGCCGGGGTCCGCGCTGCGCTCGGGGGCCTCGAGTGCAAGGCGTCAGCTTCCCCGCGAGGCCCGTCGTGGGTGCGCGGTGATCGACCCTGCCTTTGCAAGCCCCGGGGCTGCTGCCCGAGGGCTTGTCCTTGTCCTGGCGGTGCCAAGGGCTGGTCATGGCCAGCGCCACCCAGCCCTGGAACCTTTCCCCCGTTTGGCTCTCTGACCAGTGCGGGCTCGCACAGAAACCTGTCCTTACTGCAAGAGGAAATGGCTTTTGCCGGCCAAGACATTGGACAGGGTGGGCATGGTCCCAGCTCACAGGACTGAGTCTGATTCTAAACTTGGGGAGAGGCTCAACAGGGCTCGGCCTTAAGCCCGCTGCTCTAGTCGACCAGCACCTACATTCGTCGTGAAACTCAGGTGGGGTTACCTGCAAGGTTAGAGTTTCCCTGGAAAAAAAGCAAAAACCAAAAGGAACAAAACCCTCCCAAGCGTTAGGCGCGGCGGCGCAGGCCTGTAATCCCAGCACTTAGGGAGGCTGAGACAGGAGAATCGCCAGTTCAAAGCCAGCCTCAC
The DNA here is from genome assembly GCA_004024805.1 of Geosciurus inauris. Taxonomy (NCBI): domain Eukaryota; kingdom Metazoa; phylum Chordata; class Mammalia; order Rodentia; family Sciuridae; genus Geosciurus; species Geosciurus inauris. The sequence goes on along the minus strand of PVHX01012148.1, from coordinate 18,418 downwards.
GCAAGGCGCTGAGCAACTCAGTGAGACCCTGTCTGTACATAAAACACAAAATAGGGCTGGGGATGTGGCTCAGTGGTCGAGGGCCCCTGAGTTCAATCCCTGGTACCAAACAACAACAAAACATCCCAAAGTATCCCATTTGATCTCCAGCGGCCTTTTTGCTTGACGATTTTTCCCTCTGTGACCAATCTTGCTACAGTCAGACAATTCTATTTTTGTGTGTGTGTATGTGGTGGTGGTGGGGTAGTGGGATTGAACTCAGGCTTTACATGCTAGGCAAGTACATGCTTTACTACTGAGCCACCTTCTCAGCCCTTTGTACTTTATGGCCTGGAACTTGTAACCTCCTGAGTAGCTGAGATGACAGATGTGTACTGCTGTGCCTTGCACTAGGCAGGATTTTCAGACTAGATGTCTATGGACACATGCATGTAGCACAAGTTGTTCCTCCTCCCCAGTGTAGGGGGGGTAGGGGGCGGGGCTGTGATTTCCTGGAGCAGTACCCTCTGGGCATCTCTGTCCTGCCTGAGCCTCTGAATCAGGATCTGGAAGAACCACGTGCACCCCAGCTGCTCTGGTGGTACTTGCTCTGGTGGTACTATGTCAGCCAAAAAAACCCAGTTTGTGAATGGCTTTTGAAACTGTTGGCCTGCCCCCTGGCACTCTCCCCAGCCCCACTCCATTTTCTTTCTTTCCTGTCTCTTGCTCCCTCAGGAGTGCCTGTACCGAGGTTTATCCACCTGTACTGCTGTCCTCTTTCTCTTTTTGTTCCTGTAGTTAACTGATTCCTACTTTCTTTCAAGGTTGTAAAAATCCCCAGGTATGTAGTGGTTGTGGTTAAATTAGTTCAGATCAACGCAAATCGCTGGTCACGAGTATTGCTAGGTGAATTGAGACACCTCAGTCAAGAGCTACATGCTAAACTGCTCTAAGGTTCTTTGATTCCTGTCTTTGCCGTTTTCCTGCCCCTGCGGAGAGGCCCACCCTCTCCCGCCGTCCCCCCCCCCCGCCCCTTTTTTTGTTGCTGGGGATTGAACCTAGGGCCTTGTGCATATGAGGCAAACACTCTACCAACTGAGCTATATCCCCAGCCCTCTTCCTCCTCCCTTGTGCTGCAGTTTTCTCAGTGAGCCAAGTGCCAGAGAACCTGGATGTGGTGGTGATTGGCAGTGGCATTGGGGGCCTGGCTGCAGCTGCGATTCTGGCGAAAGCTGGCAAGCGAGTCCTGGTCCTGGAGCAGCATACCAAGGCAGGGGGCTGTTGTCATACCTTTGGAAAAAATGGCCTTGAGTTTGACACAGGTGAGGCTTGTGTGGAAAAGGGTTGGGAGCAGCCCTTGAGGGACACACATTCCTCTGTCCTGCAGCTGCCATCTTCTTTCAGGGCACCCCTTCCCTTGTCCGACAGCCATACCTTCTGATCTGGTGGGGTCCGCTCTGCCATCCCTCTGCAAGAAGGAGGGCAGCTGCTCTAGACCATTTCTTCCACTTCCCTGTCTCATCCCTTTCCCAAGACTCAGTTCCACTGCCCCTGTGCCGCCCGTCTTCCCACCTCCCAACAGGGATCCATTATATTGGGCGCGTGCAGGAGGGTGCCACTGGCCGCTTTATCTTGGATCAGATTACTGAAGGGCAGCTGGACTGGGCTTCCCTGTCCTCGCCTTTTGACATAATGATACTAGACAGGCCCAGTGGCCGAAAGGAGTTCCCCATGTACAGCGGGAAGAAAGCATACGTTCAAGGCCTCAAGGAGAAGTTTCCCCAGGAGAAGGATGTCATCGACAAGTACATGGAGCTGGTGAAGGTAACCTGCACTTGCTCAGGACCCCAGTTCATTTCCAGGACTGACCTTCCTCATTAGTGGAGTGCCTGGGCAGGGGAGTGCTGGGGGCGGGCAGGCCTGAAGGCCAGGCCTCAAGCCCCACCTGGAGGAGGGCTCCGTGGCTGCCACTCCCAGTCTGGCCTCTGGAGGGCACTTTGCTCTCCTGACTGTGCTGGCCTCCAGGTCACAGATCTCTGCTCCTTTTTATCTCTTCTGAGACCAGATGGATTTCTGAAAAAGAGTTTGACCAGGAAGTGAATAAGCAGAAAAGCCTCATCTGAGTGTGTAGGAAGGGAAATATTCAGAGTACAAAGTTTTGTTTTTTTAAATTCAGAGTGGGCAGCTGGGCGCAGTGGCTCAAGCCTGTCATCCCAGCACTTAGGGAGGCTAAGACAGGAGAATCGTGAGTTCAAAGCCAGCCTCAGCAATGGCAAGGCGCTAAGCAACTCAGTGAGACCCTGTCTCTACATAAAACACAAAATAGGGCTGGAGATGTGGCTCAGTGGTCGAGTACCCCTGAGTTCAATCTCCAGTACCAAATAAATAAATAAATAAATTCAGGGTGGGCACAGTTGTGCACCCTTGTAACCCCAGGTATGGTGTTGGGGGACAGAGGTAGCAGGATCCGTAGTTCAAGATCAGATCAGTCTGGGCAACTTAGCAAGACCTGGCATTTATTTATTTATGTATTTATTTATACTGGGTAGAGGCACCCTACCACTGAGCTACATCTCCAGTCCTTTTTATTTTTTATTTTGAGAAAAGGTCTTGCTAAGTTGCCCAGGCTGGCCTCGAACTTGCAGTCCTCTCGCCTAAGCCTCTACGGTTGCAGTGATTACAGGCATGTGCCTCGCTGAGACCTCATCTCAAAATTAAAAAGCCTGAGGATATAGCTTAATGGTAGAGCACCTCTGGGTTCAATCCCCAGCACTGCAAACAAACACAAAAACAAATAAAATTAAAAACTTGTAGCTGGGCACAGTGGCGCACGCCTGTAATCCCAGTGGTTCGGAAAGCTGAGGTAGGAGGATCGTGAGTTCAAAGCCAGCCTCAGCAAAAGCGAGGCACTAAGTAAATAAATAAAATACAAAATAGGGCTAAGGATGTGGTTCAGTAGTTGAGTGTCCCTGAGTTCAATTCCTGGGAACAAAAATAAATAAAATTAAATTAAAAAATTAAAAACTAAAGTCCAGGGGCTGGGATTGTAGCTCAGCGGTAGAGCGCTTGCCTCGCATGCGTGAGGCCCTGGGTTCGATCCTCAGCACCACATAAAAAGGAATAAAATAAAGACATTGTGTCCATCTATAAATAAATAAATAAAACAAATTAAAAAAAAAATTTAAAAAAAAACAACAAAAAAAAAAACTAAAGTCCAAATTCAGCAGCGTTCCACCGGGGAAGTGTTGCTGCCCTTCCGGTTGGTGCAAACTGTAGAAAGGGACATTGTGTCTCAGCTGTGCCAGAGCAAGGGCTGTTCCCATGCTGGCCTTCTTTCCCAGGTGGTAGCCAACGGTGCTGTTCATGCCATCTTGCTGAAGTTCCTCCCGCTGCGCGTGGCTCAGCTTCTCAGCAAGTGTGGGCTGCTGACTTGGTTCTCTCCCTTCCTGCACGCATCCACCCAGAGCCTGGCTGAAGTCCTGCAGCAGCTCGGGGCCTCCCCTGAGCTCCAGGCCGTGCTCAGCTACATCTTCCCCACCTACGGTGTGTGCTGGCTGCAGGCTCTGCTGCTCCTGGACAAGGGGCTGCCCTCTGGGCTCTGTCTTCCTTCGGGAACCTGCCTGGCTGACAGATGGACCAGCATGGCCCTGGCCCTCTGCAGCTTGTGCCGCTGTGGAAGCGCCCTTCACCCACTCTCTGGGTGATTTTTCTGGTAGCCAACACCAGACTCCTGGTCTTGGTGACATGCTAGTTTGTAGGCAGTACCTTCCTACTGGCCCCAAGGTTGTAAGGCACCTGGTGGGATAGAGATGGCTCCTGTGGTGGCCTTAGCCCCTGGGAGCCTTGGGTCCTGTGGTGGACTGTGGTGGGGGGGTGTTCCTTTCTGAATGGTCCTGGGTACCTGCTCAACACCCTCCCACCCCTCTTCCTATAGGTGTGACCCCCAGCCATACCACCTTCTCCATGCATGCTCTGCTGGTCGACCACTACCTACAAGGGGCCTTTTATCCCCGAGGGGGTTCCAGTGAAATCGCCTTTCATACCATCCCCGTTATTAAGCAAGCCGGGGGCGCTGTCCTCACAAAGGCCACTGTGCAGACTGTGTTGTTGGACTCAGCTGGGAAAGCCTGTGGTGAGAGCTGTGCTGTGGGCTCCGGGGTCCCTGAGGGCAGAAGGTACAGAGGAACTAACCTCATGCAGGCTGAAAAGCTGGGTCCGGTGCAGAGCAGTGGCGGGAAGCATAGGGATGAGTCTGGAATTGAAAGGTTTACATGGTCTCCAAAGAGCAATTCTGAATCATTTACTTGGTAGATAAAAATATCCAGTGATCTGTGGCCACCTTGATTGTAGGGGCTGTGTAGGGGCCAGGACAGCAGGTTGTCCGTCTTCAGGGTTTGCTTGGTGACTGATGGTGAGCAACCTGGGCCTTTGGGAGGCTGCTGGAGGCTGGCAGGATGCCGGGATGCTGGCTGTTGGATCTTGTTCTGCATAATGGTTCAGTGAGAGTGGCAGAGATGAGGCTAGGCACAGAAGGGACCAGATCACAGAAGGCTCGGAGGCTGAGTGTCATTAGAGAGTATTTAGGGCGTACGCCTCTAGCAGCAGTTAGGGGGCCTGGGAGCCAGTGCACTGTGCGGGGGGGTGGCTACAGGGAAGCAAATCTGCAGGTACGGGGGGCGGGGGGGAGCCAGGGGGTTCCTTGCAGAAGCTACGGTGGCAGAGGCAGAACACTTGCAGTGGCCTCCCGACCTGGCCCTCTGTAGGCAGGCCTCACAGGTGTGCGAGACGAGGTGTAGACCAGGCCTGTGGAGGTCTTCCTCCTGGAGCTCACAGCCTAAGCCGAGCTCCTGTGCTGCAGGTGTCAGTGTGAAGAAGGGAAAGGAGCTGGTGAACATCTACTGTCCCACCGTGGTCTCCAGTGCGGGCCTGTTCAACACCTACGAGCACCTACTGCCAGAGAGTGCCCGCAGTCTGCCAGGTAAGGCTGCTCTGTACTGCTGCCCCTCCAGGCTCTGGCACGGACGTGCTCAGCCCAGGTGATGCCACCCCTGTCTTAGCAGGTAAGATCTCTGACTGGTGGCGTCGCATCCCCATGCCTGGTTAGGGAGGTGGAAGCCCTGACAGGTAGACTAGCCGCCTCCCTCTGCACCAGCCGGAGTGTTAGGGCACGAGGAGCCTGGTCTTGGCGCCAGCCAGCTCTTAACACTGCCACAGGCCTCACTGAAAGGGGCAGGAGAGCAGGACAGCCACAGGGAACGTGGGGAGCCAGTGAGGTGGGAAGTCACGCCAGGACAGTATGTGACTTGCTGGCCAGAGGGGACCAGTCACTCAGGAGGGGTGACAGGTCCAGAGGAGGGCTCTGGCTGAGGCAGGAGGTGGGAAGGACAGCACAGCCCCGAGTGTGGCTGGGAGGGGCCCCTGGCTGTGGGGAGAGCCATCCTCACGGGTCAACGCGAGGCTCATGCCAGGGAGGCTGAGCACCAAAGTAGTTTGGTGGAGGAGTGTGTTCCTGGGCTGGGGACATGGCTCAGGTGGTAGAGCGCCTGCTAGCATGCACAGGGCCTGAGTTTCCTGGTGGGGAGGGGGAAGCGGGGTGGCAGCCGTAACTGTCTCTAAGGTTTAAAAGGCATGTCAGTCAGCTTTCCATCACTGTGATGAAATGCCTGTGATTATCAACTTAAAAGGAGGAAAGGAGGCCGGGCGCGGTGGCGCAAGCCTGTAATCCCAGCACTTAGGGAGGCTGAGACAGGAGGATCGTAAGTTCAAAGCCAGCCTCAGCAATGGCGAGGCACTAAGCAACTCAGTGAGACCCTGAGGTCTGGGGATGTGGCTCAGTGGTCGAGTGCCCCTGAGTTCAATCCCCGATACCAAAAAAAAAAAAAAAAAAGGAGGAAAGGATTTGTTTCACCTTGTGGTTTCAGAGGCTTCAGTCTGTGGTCACTTGGCCCTGTTGGGTTGGGCCCGTGGTGGCACAGTATGTCACAGTGGGGGGTGTGCCGTGGGGTAGGCCTGTCTGCCTCAGAGAGGGCCAGGCATGGTGGTGCACACCTGTGATACTGGCAGCTCGGGAGGCGAGGCCAGCCTCAGCAGCTTGGCAAGGCCCTAAATGACTTGGTGAGACCCTGCAGCTTGTGGTTGAGCACCCCTGGGTTCCATCCCTAGAACCAGAAAAACAAAACCAGTGGGAAAGGGGCTGGAGTCCATACACACTTCAAAGACACACCCAGTGACCTAACTTCCTCCTATGGGGCCCCACCTCCTACAGGTTGAACCACCTCCCAGTAGCACCACAGACTGGTGACCAAGCCTTCAACAACATGTGGCCTTTGGGGGACACTTATCCAAATCATAGCAGCTGGGCATGGTGGCACATGCCTGGAATCCTACTGACTCTGGAGGCTGGGGCAGGAGGATTGCAGGTTGAAAGCCAGCCTCCAGCACTCAGCAAGGCCCTAAGCAATCTAGTGAGACCTTGTCTCAAAAAAAAAGTGCTGGGGATGTGGCTGAGCACGCTTGGGTCCAGTCCCTGGTACCCAAACAACTGAAAACCACCAGCCACAGCAGATGGGTGTCACCAGGCTGGAACCTGCTGGCAGTTGTCTCTCAGGGTGAACTGAGTGGGGCCTGGCTGGACAAGCTGGCCTTGCTGCCTCCTACCTCAGGACTCTGCTCTGACAGGCCCCAGCATCCCACCGGCCTGCTCCTCTCCAGGCTCAGGGATGGCTGCCTGCTGCACCTGCCCCCACCTAGCCCCATACCGGGTTTTGCCCCTTGCGGATCCTAGCCCTGAACACCAGTCGGGGGCACACCAGCTGGCTTGGGCTCTGTGGCCTCTTGGGTGCAGGGTCAGAGGCTGCTCCAGATGAACCCAGTTGGGGGCTCTTCCCGCAGTAGCAGTGCTGACGCTTGACGGCAACCCCAGGAGCTGGGTGGGGCTCCTCCTTCCCAGCTCTTTGGAGTGGGGGTTTTGGTCTGCCTCTCAGGGGAGCCAGCTGTCTGGTGGCTTCTGGGACAGGTGGGGCCAACTATACCAGGAGTGGAAATCAGAGGCCTGGCGGAGGAGCCTTCAGGGATGGAGGGCCTTTCTTGTATCCTTGGAGGCCAGGAGACAGCACTGGTCCAGAGGGCAGGCTCTGGCTCCTCGGGGAGAGGACAGGGCAGGCAGAGAGGCTATTCTGAGGGGCCTCTAGAGACCAGGGGTTTTCCTCCACACCTGCCTGTACCCCACCTGGATATAGGACCTAGGTGACAGCGGCTGTGGAAGCCCACATTCTGTGTCCGCGTCCTCGGCACGGGATTGCTTGTGGCATCCCCCAGGAAAGCTCCTTCCCAGCACATGGGCCTCCCGGGACTGCTGTGCCCAGGGCCTGCACCACAGGGCCCAGTCTATCGTCGGGCACCAGGCAGCCCTTGTTAAGTGAAGGGGCAGCAGTGGCTGAGTTTGCAGACAGCTGCTGGAGGTGGGTCTGGGGGACGGGGAGGAACTGTGGTGCGTTTCCTGAAAACTGCTCTGGGTCATCTGTTGAGAGGTGGGGAAGCCCAGTGGCTTAGGTCTGGGGACAGCTGATGGCCCACACTGGGGCGCTGGCCTCCGTTCACATGCACAGCCTGTTATCTCGAGGCCTCGTGCTGACCACAGCTGCTCTGTCAGCTTGCTGTGTTAATACTGAAAGGAAGGTAGGACAGACTCCTGCCTGTGGTCTCTGCAAGCTGTCATCTCCTCCTAACTGAGACATTAAGGGTGGTGGAGCAGTCAGCCCAGCTGTCCTGCAGGCGCTTCGAGCCAGTGGCAGACAGGGGATGGGCATCACCTATGCAGAGCTGGCGTCTGAGGCTGGGGGCAACATGGGCAGGAGACAGAGCAGCAGGCAGCTGAGGATGAGGCAGCACCCGTGGTCTGCACGGTCCCACCAGGCTGCACTGCCCCATCCGCAGGTGTGAAGCAGCAGCTGCAGATGGTGCGGCCGGGCCTGAGCATGTTCTCCGTCTTCATCTGCCTGCGAGGAACCAAGGAGGACCTGGGTCTGCAGTCCACCAACTACTACATTTATTTTGACATTGACATGGATAAAGCGTAAGCGTGTGTTGTGTTGGCACAGGTGTTGGCTGGGCTGTCAGCCCCCGGGCTTCCTGCCTGGACGCTGGGTAAGCAGCCGTGGGCCATTTGAGCACACTCACCCGGCACCATGCCTAGCCTCGTGCCCGCAGGGAGTCCGGGGACGCCTGGCAGCCGTGCTCCTTGCCCGCAGGATGGAGCGCTACCTCTCCGTGCCCAGGGAGAAGGCTGTGGAGCACATCCCTCTGCTCTTCATTGCTTCCCCTTCAAGCAAGGACCCCACCTGGCCGGCCCGCTTCCCAGGTAGGGCTCTGCGGGGAAGCTGCCCAGGCCAGGAGCGGGCGGGGCTGCACAGCAGTGACCCACGCTGCATCCCTAGACCGGTCCACGATGACTGTGCTGATCCCCACCGCCTACGAGTGGTTTGCCGAGTGGCAGGAGGAGCCGCAGGGGAAGCGGAGCCACGACTATGAGGCGTTCAAAAGCTCCTTCGTGGAAGCCTCCATGTCGGTGGTCCTCAAACTGTTCCCACAGCTGGAGGGGAAGGTAGGCAGCGTGCAGATGGGGACGGCAGGCTCTGGGAGTGTGGGACTGCTCATCTGGGAGGCAGCGCCAGGTCTTCAGGGCTCCACTCGTGCCCTCTCCTGCCTTAGGTGGACAGCGCCATAGGAGGGTCCCCACTCACCAACCAATTCTTCCTGGCTGCTACCCGAGGGGCCACCTATGGGGCTGACCATGACCTGGGCCGCCTGCACCCTCATGTGATGGCTTCCATCAGGGCCCAGAGCCCCATCCCCAACCTCTACCTGACAGGTACACTGCCCATTCTGCCAGATCTATGACCTTGGGCCTCCCTGGCACCCCAAGTCCTGTGTCCTGCAATGGGGCTCATTGAGCAGGCTGTGAGTGATCCCAAAGACAAGAGCCCTGCCCTCCCTCTCCCCACGTGGGCAGACGCCCATGGCTTGTGCTCTTGCCTCCTAGGCCAGGACATCTTCACCTGTGGGTTGATGGGGGCCTTGCAGGGAGCCCTGCTGTGCAGCAGTGCCATCCTGAAGCGGAACCTATACTCAGACCTCAAGGATCTCAGCTCAAGGGTGCGGGCCCAGAAGAAGAAGGAGTAGTTAGTTCTTTGGGGACGACGAGTGCCCTCTGCACCTCCCCTGACTCACCTGTAATGCCTTTACTGCATAATTCTTGCACACTGAAAGCACTAATTGTTCTGATTTCTGAAGAATTCTGCAGCAGGAGTTCTTCTTGACAATTCATCTTCCCTCCTCCTCAAGTGGCCATGCTGCTGATGTGGACAGTCTTGAGGCACAGATAGGCAGTGCTGAGGTGGAAGGCTGGTTGAGACTAGAATGTGGGCAAAGCCCAAGGGATGACATCTGTAGTTTACTGGTATATATCCAAGTTGTTTATCTCTCACCCCAGCTTTTTTTCTTTGCTACTGGGGATTGAACTCAGGGGCACTCAACCACTGAGCCACATCCCAGCCCTATTTTATGTAGAGACAGGGTCTCACTGAGTTCCTTAGTGCCTTGCCGTCGCTGAGGCTGGCTTTGAACTTAGGATCCTATTGTCTCAGCCTCCCAAAGTGCTGGGATGACAGGTGTACGCCACCGCGCCTGGCGGGAGAGTAATTCTATGATACTTTAAACAAATTTTTTGCATTTTGACTTCTTGTCACATGAGGTCACAATGGTACTCAGAAAGCTTTGTAAAATCCAAGAATTCTTGATGTTAGTCAGGTATGCTTAGCCAGCACAAAGGAGAGGGAGATGATTAAATGCCAAAGGTTAAGAAAAGTAACTTTTTCCCTTATTACCTGAAGCACCGAGGGCCTTATCTTAGTATACTTTAATACAGAACTAATAAATTTAATGATTTCATTGCTTTGATATCTGAAATTTATTTTGGTTTCCATTCAGTGACAAAACCACATTGAGATGGCATTTATAGAAGCTCATTAAAACATATACTGAAAAATACCATTAGACCAAATAAGCTTTAAAAAAATAAAATTATGTAATTAAATTACAAAGAACTGAAAATACAAAACAATGCTAAACCATGACAACCTCCCCACTGGGCAAACAAAGAAGGGAAACAATTTCAACAACTGATCATGTACTCATCCCGCTAGATCATGAACTAAATCAACACCTCGTAGAGTGTGAGGGGCTGGCTCTGTGGGCAGCTTGAAGCACTGTGCAGCTCAGACCCAAGCCCTTTACAGAGGGGTTTGACTTGGGCAACGGGCAGAGGCGAGTCGTGTTCAGCTCCGGGTGTCTAAGTGTAGCCTCAGCATCTCTTTCCAACATTCCTGCTCAAGCAAGGCAATGCCAAGTGCAGGGTTCCCGGCCAGGGCTTTCAGAACAGCCCAGGGAAGCACAGGGCTGGTGTGTGCACGCCACGTGCCCACACAGAGCACCACGTGACGGGACAAGGACCGGAGAAGAAAATGAGCATTGCTAAAGCCACCACAGGGGAAAACATGGCAGTATGTGTAGCAAAGTGTCAGGTCTTTGCGAGTTGTCTCAACCTTTCCAGAAGGGTGGGCCTTCAATGCCTGAGGACTCTAGACAATCCAGTCCCCAACGCATAGCGTTATCCACGACTGGAGCCCTTCCTCCTAACGGCAGATGAAGCCCACCGCAGTCTGCACAGGGGCCTCTTGTGACTCTACCCCAGCCTTTGGCTTGAGATCCCTCAACAGCTCATCCCCATCCACACAAGCTCAGGAAAACATGCTTCCAATATTCCATCTGCAAAAGAGACAGCCATCCTGAAAAGAGGCGAAACTTAAATCCCACAGTGCTCCTCGGTACTCTTACTCGTGATTCTTCTCACGCTCAAAAGGTGAAGCTACACCTGGGTGGCCACTTGCTGCTGACCTTCTTGCTTCCCAAAACCAAACTTTCTTCCTGCTCTTCAAAAGCCAACATGTCAAGGTCACTGCCACAAGAAAGCTGTGAGACCCCTCATCTGTCAACCAGGTGTCAAGAAGAAGAAGAGAAAACCTTACCAAATAACAAAGATGGGAAGCTGGATACGGGGGACACACTAAGAAAGGCACAGAGGCACAGGTGGGAGCTTTGGCCTGTACGAGAGGTGGCGAGAGGAAGGTGTGTGTGAAGTCCTCAGCAGCCCTTGATCCTCTGATCCTCCACGAGGAGTCCAGGCAAGCTTCAGACTGGCCAGATTCCTGGGGATCAATGTTTCCAGGGTTGATCTTTCTAAGATGGACAGAACCAACTGAGGTGGTTCATGGAAAAAGGAAAAAAACAGCAGACATGAAACGGGTTGGGACAGAGGAAGCAAGGGAGAGAGAGACCAGCTTGAGGTTTAAGAAACAGGAAACCGAGAAAAATCAAGTTTGTGGGGTGGAGTTCAGATGACTAAAGACACTGGGCAGCTGAGAGAAGCAGCTCGATGGGGAGGAGAGAAATTCAGCTTTAGTGCAACCTGGCTGGACCTGTTAGTGCAGGGCACACTGTGTCAAGGGTAAGGACAGATGAAAGAAAGGTGAGTTCTGAGGAGACTGTCACAGAGACCTGGCTCCGAAGGTCCTCATCTCCACCAGCACAGGACATGGCAAAGGAAAGCATTAGACATCAAGAAAGGGGATGTCACCATGCCCGTCAGCAGCAACCATCAAGAACAGGACTGAGCTCCCAGAGTGAGTCACTGGATCCAGTGGCCCCACAACAGGAGGACAGGGACTAATGTGGGTTTGTCAAAGTCTCAGAGGATGAGGGGCAGGAAGGAGGAAGCTCAGAAGCAGCACCATGTTGGTGATACAAGCCAACCACGAGAGGGAGGGGACGGACGGGGGAAGGAAGCCAGGGGGGCATATCCAACCAGGGTCTCAGGGAACACCAAGGAGCCCGAGGCTCCCCAGGCTGGACAAGGGGACACAGGACCTACACACAGGCAGCAGCTGAGGACAGTGCTCGTTGCTCATCTCACAAGCATGCTGCCTGCTCCAAAGGGACCTTCTACTCCCAGTACGCTGAGGCAGCAGGGGAGATGCTAGCATCACGACTGGCCCACCACAGCCTGGGACCCACTGCGTCTCCCTCCACACGGTCTAGGTGTAGCCCCGACAGCTGAGATGCAGCTCTCCTCGGGCTCTTGGTAACAGCACAGCAAGACTAGAGAAGATGGAAATAAAAATCCAGACAGCAGCGCCATTCAGGACACTACTCTGCTACCTGGGGGACCCAGTGGATGCCCGACACAGGAGCAGGGAGAACTGCCAGCTGCCCTTGGCATCTTGGTGAAGAGATAAAGTGATGGTCATAAATATAAACCTATTTTGTCTACTTTAGACAACAAAGGCAAAACAGAATTGGTGGGACACTTGTTCCACAAAAGTCCTTTGAAAAAAGTGTAGATAAAAGCCTCCTACATTTCTGTGCACAAAGCATGGACTGCCCTCTTCAAAGAGCTCCTATGGAGCGTGACTGAATCCAAGAACATCCTGTTTCAATAATCGTAACTATCTGAAAAAATGATGGGAAACTGGCTTTACTTCTAGAAACCCCAAATTCAGTTTTGTGCTCAGTACAACGAGATCTAGGTTGATGCACTGTCTCCAGTCATACAAAATACCAGAAAAATGTGGGGGACTCACACTAGACAGGTTAGACTCGCGGGCAATAAAGCACTTCTTCAATTTGCTGTTTTGGTTTGCTGCTGAAGCCTTTGAAGAGAATCGTGTGTTCTTTGTGCCCTCTGCCCGTCAGCATCTCGCCATCTTCTTCATCTTAGTAGGGGACATCCCCCTCAAGGAGGCCTTAGTAGGAAAGCCCTCTACTTGCAGAGCTTCCTCAGTTTGCAGAGATGAACAGTGCAGAGGGCAGTGCCACAGCCAAGGCCTCACTGGACCACCCGGCCATGCCCATGGAGGGCGGCAGCAGTGCAGCCTGCAGGCCAGGCCTCCCTCTGGTCCCAGCCACGTTCCCACGTGCTCACCCTGCTCACACCCCGAGGAAAGGACAGATGGAACATGCCAGCACAAAAGGAACACAGAGGTACACACCCCGGGAGCATCTCTTCAGTCACAGTGCTTTTCTCCTCATTTCTCTTGATGTAGAAACAAATCAGCAGGGAAGACAAGGGCGTGGCAGGCAGAAATCAGAGCTGCAACAGACCAACGCAGTCCACGGTGATGTTTACTGTTTTCCAAGGGAACATCACATCATTAAGATTTAAGGGGCTTCAGTTCAGGGAAAAAAAATCAGAATTAATTAAGACAAATGGTCCAGCACCATACAAATAAGAATTAATTAAAATAAGAGCATGTCAAATGAGTCACATTATTAATGAGTCTTTTTTTTTAGTATCAGGGATTGAACCCAGGGGTGCTTACCCACTGAGCTACATCCCCAGTCCTTTTTAAATTATTATTATTTTTTATGTTTTGAGACAGCCACTAAGTTGCTGAAGGCCTTGCCAATTTGATAAGGCTGGCTTGAATCTGTGATCCTCCTGTCTCAGCCTCCTGAGTCGCTAGGATTACAGCTATGCATCACTGCACTGGGCTACACTGATGAGTGTTAAAGTCAGTTTGAAATAAAACATGAACTAGAAAGACACACACTTGGGGAAGGGCATCCTGCCTCAGTCTCCCGAGTTGCTGGGATGACAGGCCTATACCACGGTTCCCGCTATATCTAGATTTTTTTCCAACCAGAAGAATTACAATGAAGAAGGAAAAATTATACCTAATATCAGGGAAAGCAGTAGGCCAGAGGTAAGGCGAGGCTGACCCAGGATACCAGGTAGCAAAGGCCTTCTGAGCCAAGGGGCTTGTTCTGGAGCCGGTAGGAGGAGCACAAGTGAACTGCACTCCCTGCAGGGAGCATGGGAACCCTGCAGAGCCGGGCTTGCCTCCGCCAGTGCCCTCCTCGCTGCTGAACACAACTAGCGGGCTGCCTCTGGAGCACTTGATCAGCGCTTACACTCCGGGAAGGAGGAGGGCTGCTCTCCCTGGCAGAGGCAGATGGCTGCGCTCAGAGGTTCAGCCATAGTGCTGAACATGGGGCTGTGCCAAGGGTTTGGAGGCCCATGTGCTTCTGGGCCATTTGGTTTCAAGAAGTGTAGTCTAGTACTTGCCACCCAAAGTGTGGCTCCAGCAGCATTTGGTGTCCCCTAAGAACCTCCCAGAAAAATTCAGAGTTAGGCTTTACCCCAAACCTAGTGAATAGGTTTTGCTTCTTAATCACAATTTCCAAGGTGAGTCTTATGCTTGCTGAAAGTGCGAAGAGCTGGTATAATGCACCAAGCCCAAGCTGGGAGTGCAGGGAGCTGCCTTTGGTCCTGATGTCACCACTGTCTTAGAGAGGAAGTGGTTCTAGACAGGTTAGCGCTCTTCATCTGTCAAAGGAAGGAGCTGCTACAGAGGACAGAAAGGCTGCTTCCTGCTCTGGCTTTGCAGACACAGTGCTAGTCTGTGGCCTGTAAAGGTTGGGAGGATGGCGGTAGTACCCTCAGAATCAGCTGCTGCTGCCAGACACAAACCCACTGCTGAGTCCCCTCAGGCTGCACTATCCCTTCCACAGACCTGGCTCCTCATTCCTCACCTTTAGATTCAAACGTTGGTAGTCGCTGGCCTTTGGCCGCCGAGTTACCTTGGATCTTTTTCCTTCCAAAGCAAAAGCAATAATCTGGGGAAAGAAAAGGAAAAGTGATTAACAGATGGCTCAGTAATGACATATTTCAGTCCCTGAAAGCAGAGGCAGTCACCCGGTACTATATTTGCTAATCGGTACTATATTTGCTAATCGCTGCACTACAGAAAGAGAATCACACCCACAAAGAGGCCTGTTCAAACTACAATGGGGTGGGGCGGGGGTGGTGTATCGTTGAGATGGAAACCAGCTCAGGGCCTAGTGCGTGCTGGGCAAGCGGGAGTGCAGCTTAGTTGGAGAGTGCTTGCCTAGCAAATAGCAAGAAGCCCTGCGTCTGATCTCTAGCTCCTCAAAACAAAACAGAAAACTGTGAACAGTTTTAACAAGGATGGGGCCTAATTACCTCAGAATTCTTTATATTGCTCAATAGGAAATGACAAGATGGAATAGGAGTGTTCTGAGCCCAGCTGTGGGAGCCTGTATGACGTCATCTAAGGTACTCAGCCAAAGATCTGCCAAGCCCTGCCTTGAGCTCTAGGACAGGTCATTCCTTTGTTACTATTATTTGTTAAATTCTGAGACAAGGTCTCATCTCCCCAACTTGCTGGGATGGCCTGGAACCTGCGATCCTCCTGCCTCGGCCTCCTGAGTAGCTGGGATTACAGGCATGTGCTACCTTACTCAAATCGTTTTGCTTTCTTTATGAAGTCATTATCAGTAATTATTTCTTATCTACAAATATCCTCTTTCACCCACACTTTCTTCAACAATCACACTCTTTACTAACACTCTCATTATGAACACTCAGATGCAGAATAAGGAACGTATATTTTTTACTAATGGTTTTCTCTTGTTCTTTTTTTGTACTGGGGATTGAATTCAGGGGTACTCGACCACTGAGCCACATCCCCAGCCCTATTTTGTGTTTTATGTAGAGACAGGGTCTCACTGAGTTGCTTAGCATCTTGCTGTTGCTGAGGCTGGCTTTGAACTCACTATTCTCCTGTCTCAGCCTCCCAAAGTGCTGGGATTACAGGCGTGCACCACCGTGCCTGGCCTGGCTTTATTCTTTAATGCTATAGACCTGATGGCCATCATGAATTGAATTCTCCAATTTGAACCAGGTTACTGAAACTATCTTCTAAATTCTCAGGGGTCAACAGGAAATACAACCACTTTGTCATTAGAGTGATTGCTAAGGGACATGGATACCACTTCACACTAAATGCTAGTGAAGAAATAAAAGATGTAGCCGGGCGCAGTGGCACAAGCCTGTAATCCTAGCACTTAGGGAAGCTGAGACAGGAGAATCGTGAGTTCAAAGCCAGCTTCAGCAATGGCGAGGTGCTAAGCAACTCAGTGAGACCCTGTCTCTACATAAAACACAAAATAGGGCTGGGGATGTGGCTCAGTGGTCGAGTGCGCCTGAGTTCAATCTCCAGTACAAAAAAAAGAATAAAAGATGTTGAAAGAGAATCCCTGGGCCCTTTGCTATTGATATCAGCGTGCAGCTAATCTATTCTTCCAGCCACCATAGATGGAAGACTGCTGGGAAAGGAAACTAGAAATGATATATTGTCTCAGGCATGGAAAAAGGGAAAGAAGTCTGTCTCAAATACTCAAGTCTGAGGCTGTGAAGCATTTAAAATCAAAGTCTTGGGAGGAGGTCCCACTTTAGCTGGTCATAATCTTGTCCTAAGTTGGCACCTAATGCAGCAGGACTCAGGGGAAACAGGTCATATGATTTATAAAACAAGAATAAGGAATCCTGACAGGGTCTGGGGAAAAGTGGCAGTTTGTGTTAAAATTCCCAGTCCTCACATGCACATAAGCCATGGATACCCCCCTTACACCAGCAAGTCCCCTCCCTGAGGCAGCACCTGGCTTACCTTCCGTTTATTGTGATAGGCAATATAGAGGACAGCGACAAGAACAGCTGCAGTGACCAGATATGCAAAGAAATGGCTGCTCTCTGCACTGGCACTTCCAGGATTGTCCTTATAAAGGTCACCCTTCTCACTATTCATGGAATCCAAAAGTGTCCCTTCACGGTTCTCACTGGAGGCAGGGCCGGGATTCTTCTCTTCTTCGGTGGGCGAGCCCCCTTCAGGCCCGGTCCCACCTTCTTCAGTCTCCTTGCGCTCTGCATCTTCAGTAGGCTCTGAAGACTTGTCTTCTTCCTCCCGCTGGGTAGAAGCGGGGTCCGAGTGCACTGTCACTCTCTCCCCAGCTTTAGTTTTGGAAGTTTGCAGAGAGGTATGCTCTTTTCCAGGCAGCTGGGTTTTATCAGTCTTGGGTGTCTCCTGGTTACCTGACAAGGGACTGGAGCCTCCTTTTGTTGGCCCCTGGCCCAGTTCGGACCCACTGGCGCCTTCTTTTGGGGAGACCTGTCCCTGTTTCGACCCGCTGGCGCCTCCTTTCTGGGAGACCGGTTCCTCCTGTTCCGACCCGCTGGCGCCTCCTTTCTGGGAGACCGGTACCGGTTCCGACCCGCTGGCGCCTCCTCTCTGGGAGACCGGTACCGGTTCCGACCCGCTGGCGCCTCCTCTCTGGGAGACCGGTACCGGTTCCGACCCGCTGGTGCCTCCTCTCTGGGGGACCGGTACCGGTTCCGACCCGCTGGCGCCTCTTTTCGGGGGCAGGGGCACCGGTTCCGGGCCGCTGGCCCCGCCTGTGGTGGAAGGCCGGTCCGGAGGGGGCGACTTTTCCTGCGTAGGCGGCTGGGTCTCCAGGGCTTGGCCGGCCTCTCTTTGTGTAGAAGGCCGGTCTGGAGCAGTTCCTTTCTCCCCGACGGGCGTCAGCTCCTTCGCACTTCCGGGGTCTAGACGTGGGTCGGGCGGCACGGGGCCTGGAACAGAAAACCGGTCAGCCCAGGAGACGGCAGGCGGGAGAAAGGGGCTCAGAGCCGCGGGGACGGGGCGACGGCGAGCGGGGGGGTAGGGCGGGCAGGGGAGAAGCGAGCCCCGGCGGCCACTGGCCGAGGCGCAGGTAGAGAGCCTGGCGCTAGGATGGGGTGGGCAGGGGTCTCACCCGCCGCCGCGACATTCAGCAGGAGACACGCAACCAGGAACCGCATCCTGCAGAGACTGCGCTTCCGTCTTCTCCTGCTCTCGCGAGAGCCGAGCGCCGAACTCCGAACCCGCAGCCCCGCCTCTTCCTACGTGCACCTCCCTGAGTGGCGCGGCCCGGTCTCCTTGACCCGGCTCCGCCCTTTCTAGTGAGGCCCGCCCCTCCCGCGGCCCTCCCCGGCCCCGCCTCCTTGGCCTGGCCCCGCCCTCTACAGGAAGCCCGCCACTCCCGCGGCCCTCCCCGGCCCCGCCTCCTTGGCCTGGCTCCGCCCTCTCCACGAGGCTCGCCCCGCCTCCACAGTCCCGACTCCACAGTCCCTCCTCGCCGGATTTATCTGGTCCCTCCAGGGTTGCGCTGCAATCGCAGCACAGCGGCCCCCAGCCTGGTCCTAGGCTTGAGGCCGCAGGCCGCCGCTATCCACAGCTGCCTGGGCGTCCAAGGCCGCCCAGGATCTTTGTTACAGAGCGCATCCTTTTCTTTTTTTTTTTTTTTTGGTACTGGGAATTGAACTCAGGGGTACTCGACCACTGAGCCACATCCCAAGCCCTATTTTTTGTTTTATGTAGAGACAGGGTCTCACTGAGTTGCTTAGTGCCTCGCCGTTGCTGAGGCTGGCTTTGAACTCGCGATTCTCCTGTCTCAGCCTCCCTAAGTGCTGGGATTACAGGCTTGAGCC
>PVHX01012147.1:0-60641 GCA_004024805.1 Geosciurus inauris | reverse complement strand
GACTGTAGTGTCTGGCCCAGCAGCACTCACCTTAATGACTTTCAAAAAATGAGGGCCTGCACTCTCCAGCAAATTTCTCCAACCACCCAAATGCCTTCTCTTCCTCCTCCTCCCCTTCCTCCTCCTCCTCCTCCTCCTCCTCCTTCTTCTTTTTTTGTTACTGGGGATTGAACTCAGGGGTACTTGACCACTGAGCCAAATCCCCAGCCCTATTTTGTGTTTTATTTAGAGACAGAGTTTTACTGTGTTGCTTAGCGCCTCACCATTGCTGAGGCTGGCTTTGAACTCACAATTCTCCTGTCTCAGATTCCCAAAGTGCTGGGATTACAGCTGAGCACCACCACTCCTGGCTCCAAATGTCTCTTCTTATATACTAGCTCCAGCCAGAAACCTCTGGAAAAGTTTCCTTCCATATGGAGGATCACACGTATGGATGACCTCTGACCTCAGTCTAGCAAATTTGTTTGCTACCATCAGATTGCATTTTTCTGCTTCCACCACCTCCTCCAGAAAGTTATGAATCTCAGTCTGGAGGTAAGAGATTTAATAAGTTCTGAGTCTTTCTTTTTCCATTGCCTTTCAGTCCTAGAGGAAATAGCTGCTTTTAAATTTGCTATTGCTATACCACTTAGAGATTTCAGTTATACCTTTAACTAAATTTTACCAGTTAACTTTTCTTAAATTGAATTTTCTTTCTCCAAATGATTGGTCTGATTTGTGCTGACTGGACCTCAACTGACACAGAATTGGTACCAGAACCAGTCACAGGAGATGAACACTGACATACGGGATTCATTGCATATTTGGTCCTTCCCTCGAAATTAATGCAGTGCTGAGCTACTGGCCATTACAAAGGGAATGCTAGTAATCTGTATCAGACAATGTTAACATAGTTTGTCATGTTGTAACTGTACTTGATGGTAACAAAGTTGCAACTGAAGTAGATACCATGGTTGCTCATGTGGGTGCTTCACTTGTCTGCAGTAGTGATGACCACAGAGACTTTGGTGTGGAACAGAATATCCTTAATATAATGGAGTGCTTGCAGGAAAATAAATAAAACCCTCCAAAATAAGCAAAACAAATAAACAATGAAAACAGACATCTTTCATAGATTGGTATTGTTCACAAATCAAATACAAAATATATTTGTGTAGGTTAAAAAAGTTTTAAGGCATCAGTTAAATTCAGATTTTTCCCAAGTTTCACATCAGCACTAGAACGCCAATTAGACAACACATTTAATCTCCCCCCTCCCTTAGCAAAGGAAGCACCTTGTACTCCTGTGTCTGAAGAAACTTGTTATCATCTGCTTGGAAATTCTGTGATAACCTCACCTGAAGCAGATATCATGCAAGAGTATTTTACAAGTGTCAGTTATATAGCTTATCCCAAGAGAAAATTTCTTATACTTCAAAGAGTACAAGATTGCATCAATATCTCAGCAGAATCCTGAGGCATATGTGTTAGAGTTGATTCTATGACCATTAAAGTAAAGAGAATAGAATATAACACCATATCAAACCAGACACTTTGTGTGAGAGCACTTACTGGATAGTCTGTCAACACATTACTAAAGGTAGCACCTTCATCTTTAAGAACCTCTGTGGCTTCACTCTTTGGCCAGATACAATTATGGAGGACACAACAATTCAGACGGGCTCTTGATGTCAAGTAGAATGATGGAATTCCCAGAGAAGCAGAGATTAAGTAGTGTAGAGCTGGATTCCCATAGATACAATGAGCATGTTTACCATAAAGAACAGCAGAGACTTAGCAGTAATCAGAATGTTTTGACCTTCAGGTATATCTGACAGTGACTAATTGATCACAATGTCCCTAGGAACAAAGCAGATGGCAAGAGCCTAAAAGGACACTATTTAAACCACATAACAGAAAAAAACTTGGGATGGCCAAAATTCTGACATAAGTCACCAAAATGCTAAGTCATGACTTCTTACCCACTTTCTCTATCCAAGGCAGTCCAAAGACACAGATCTTTTAATTAACATAAATCTGGGTCTCCTCTTGGAAGGACCCTGCAGCAATACCACTAGTACATATCATTATTATTCCACTGAGCTTTTCCCAAAGGATACTTTAGCCACTTACTGGAATAACAGTAAACAGGGAAAATTAAGTACCTAGACTTTTGGGGCATTACTTGACATTGAATTGTCAATATATTTCCAAGTTCCAAAATGTCACTGATGATCCACCAGTCAAAGTGGGGATTTATGATAGTCAGGTAATCAACAGAGTCTTAGCCAAATTTGAATGACAGTGGATTCAGTAAGTATGTAGATCTACCCTGTGTTTTTCCCCAACAGTCCCTTATTATGTAGTTAAAACATACATACTTGAAAACTGGTAGACTACCTAAATTGACTTTTTGACTCATGGGGTATTGTCCATAGTAGGAGCAAATGAATCTACTGAAACTTGAAAACATACCAAAATAGTAAATTAGAAACAATAATATATTCCTGGGGAAATTTCAGAGAGTAATGCCAACATTGAAAGTCTTGTAATATTCAAGGGCAGTGATATCTATCACATTCTCACTTAAATCACATGATTGGCTTAAGAAGTTGGATAGATATAGGAGATGACTGGATTATCACAAACTTAATCAGTAGTGAATCTAATTGAAGCTGTTGCTCCAGATGTAATATCCTTACATGAACAATCAGTATAGCCTTTGGCTATACTGATATATAGTTGGTATGCAGCTATTGACTTAACGTGTATTTTTTTCTCCCTGCCGAAGTATAAGGAATACAAAAGTAATTTTATCTTAATCTTAAGGGCCAGGAATATACCTTTACAGTCTGGTCTTAGAGCTAAGAGAATTTTCCTGTCCTCTGCCATAATATATTTCATAGAGAGGGTGACTATCATGACATTCTGAAAAATACCCCACTGATCCACTATCTTGATGATTGGGTCTGACAAGTAGAATTTAGCAAGTACTTTTGATGCCTTAAGAAAATATGCAAACCAGAAAATGAGAAGTTACACAACTAATGAAGAAATAGTCAAGTGGATGGATGCAACAATAGAAATCCACTCAAAAGTGACTGCAAATGACAACACCAAAAAGATCAGAAACCTTTCAAGTTCATGACCATCCATTGATGGCTAACTTATAACTGATAGTTTGGCTCAATGGTCATGGACTTGATAGGAAGAAGGTTGAGAGATCAGTGACAAGAAAGTCAGGGACAGAATTAAGTGGGTGGGCCTCTCTCTCTCTCACAATGGATACCTACTATGAAAATATTTCTGTCCCATGTAAATGTTCACCAGAAGAAGCTATCAGTAATCCAGTGGACAAAATTAAATAAAGTTTAGCCACTTCTTTTCCTCAGTTATTTCATTGCAAGATCAGCATGCCCTTGTACAAGGACTCCCTAGTTCCAGGAACGGAAGCTATCCTTTTGTTCACAACTTAGAGATTCCCTTACCCAATCTGACCTAGTGATTGTTACTGCTGAGTGTCCAAGAACAGACCAGTCCTGAACTCATGATAAAATGCCATTTCCCAATGTGGGGTAGAATCAGTCAGGAGATTGGTTATATTGGACCTTCTCCATTATGAGGGGTAGTCATCCTCACAGAAATACACACATACATACTGGGTATAGATTAACATTTTGCACACAGCGATTTTACCATTTCCACAATTCACAAACCTGTAGACTGTGCTATTTTACAGGATGTCAATCAGGACTACTCACTGTGATGCTATTCCAAGCAACACTGCTTCTGATCAAGTAATCTTTTAAAAGCAAAAGAAGCACATAAACGATTCATCCCCATGGAATTATAGGTCCTTTTAATTTGCTCATTATTCATATATACTTGTTTATAGTTTTTTCTCTTTCCTTCTTTCTCTTATTATTTCACATACAAATTATTGGAAGCCAACTTTAAAATTTCTTTTTTAAGACTGATTGATCAAGATACGCTTAATGTTTCCCTCAGCTTGACTGAATTTTAAATAGGCTACTTTCTGATTCTAGACATCTATCTCCCTTTATTTCAAATATGTACTTTAGATACTTGTAAATCCTTTCTTTTCTTGACACATAAATCTTTTTTAAAAGCTTCTTGCCAGTTTTATAACTCAAAAGTATGTATCTCAAGGACATGGGCACCAACCCTTCCAAATGTAAGCATCAAGGGAGAAAGAACCCTTATCTCCCAGTTTCCAGGTTTCTGTGGGAAGGTGGGCGCCTCATTTCTTTCACCCTCACTAAATATTGCAGGAGACTACCGATCGTTTCCACTATTGTCTCTTTCAAATCCCATCCTCCTCTTCCACCTCAATATTCTATTTAGTAAAAAACTATTACTATGTTACTACCTCCCTACTCTGTTTAAATTTTCCTTACAACATAAGACCATACTTCTCAAACCTGGCCATACTTACTACCCCACATACAGAGATACACCAAGGGAAACCAGACACATATACATGGTGCACCTTTCTAGACCATGGGTTTCACTCAAATATTTTTGGGAGCAATTTAATTAGCAAATAATGTTCAAATTATTACTTTATTAATAAAAGATATATAATGAATAAA
This sequence comes from Geosciurus inauris, assembly GCA_004024805.1. NCBI lineage: Eukaryota > Metazoa > Chordata > Mammalia > Rodentia > Sciuridae > Geosciurus > Geosciurus inauris. Next base: position 56,049 of record PVHX01012147.1, on the reverse strand, counting down.
AACCAAAATTCAGAAAAAATTAAAATTAAATAATTAAATAATGACATAGTATTATACAGCCTCTGTTGCTAAAATTACTTTAGAGAAAGATGAAGAAGTACTAATGGACATAATAAAGTCCAAGCTTAGTGTAGACCTCAAGGACTTGTCTTCCTCCTCTAATCAAACTTCATCACCCAGAACAATGTCTCTTTAGATACCCCTCTTATACAGTCAGAATTGTTTTGCCTTTGCATACAGCATTTAATTATAAGCTTCATGTTACCATTACACATGCTGCTTGCTTCACCTCATCTGCTACCCTTTGCCCTCATGTAACAATGAAGCCTCTTTAAGACTCAGTATTTGTTCAGCTTTCAAGATGAAATGCATCTGTCATCTTCATGGTCTTCCTGAATTCAGGAGAAAACTAAGTTCAGATCTCTCTTCTCTTCCCACTACTACAACTGTACTTGCCATATTATGTTCAAATCATCTGCCTGTTTTCCTACCTAATTATACTATAAAGTTTTTGAATGTCAGAATCAAATCTTTATAATATGACATTAAACTATGTATCCTCTATGCCTACTATCATGTCTGACACATAGTTAAAAAATGAAAACACCACTTGAACTAATAGTAAACTATATAACCAAGCTGCATTAGTACTTACTTCTACACAATTATACCTGAGTTTGATGTTATCATCCTTATTTTTCTAATTGATAATTCAAGCCTCTGAACATTAATGGTCTTGCCTTAAATCATACATTCTTAATGGAGGAAATTTCACCTCCAAAGGGAACGAAAATTGGTTCTAACCACTGTAACAATTACACTGGCTGGTCTACCTTACAAAATCTTAATCTGTCATTGAGTTGTGTTAGGTATCACATGAACACAAAATGGCATTGTATTTATGAAACATATATAAGAAATCTGGTTTTCTTATAAATGAGATTTATCATCCACAACACTAAGGCAACTAGATGGCTGTGTTCAGACCTTCTTGACACAGTTTTCCTCAGTATTGAAGTCATAGCACAAAGGCTTGTACAGGCCTACTGGCTGTCCCTGCTGCCTTATGGATGTCACTTAATGTCCAGTTCTCTTTTGTGTGACTTGAGCTCTGAAAATTAAATAAATAATGACATTTATTTTCTTAAATTTATTACTTAAATTTTTGTATTGTTTTGTATTTGCAATGCTGGTGTTCAAACCCAGGGCCTGGTATATGCTAGGAAATTTTCTATCATGAGCTATATCCCTAACCTTATCACCTAATATTATGAAAGTTATTCAACCAAATATTATTGTATGCAGTATTGAAAAAAAAAATGTTAGCAATATCTAAGTGAATATCTAGCAGGAATTTAAAAGTTATTTTCTCATATCAAGCAAATTTAAAAGTTTGTTGACTAAAAATAATTCTATGAAATTAATGTATTTTTGATTCCTTTTGCTAGAGAAGTAGTTAGTTCATTTTTGAATGAGTTTTAAAGTTTGTTTACATTACCAGAGGCAAGGAAGTGTAGGAAGAAAACAGGATGAATAGATAATGGCTAATAGGACAGGGGTATAGTGGATAGGAAGGATAACTTCTAAATTTCTTTCTAGTACAGGAAGGTAATGATCATTGACAATAATTAATTCTACATTTCAAAGTAGCTAGCAGAGAGGATCTAGAATGCTCTCAACACAAAGAAATGATAAATGTATGAGGTAAAAGATAATTACTCTGATCTGATCATTATACATTATTTACATGTACTAAAAATCCACACTACATTAAATATGTATAATTATGTTATTTAAAATTTTTTTATTTTTTTAATTTTGAAAATTACTTACTTTACTACTATTTTTATGTATTTATATATTGCTAACTTGTATATGTAATTTGATACCTTAAAATTTATATAAGTAAAACATATTAAAAATTACTCAAGTATATTTATTAACTTATATATTTAAAATTTTCTAATTTTTAAATTAACTTGTTAGTCATTCTTAACCTTGCAGAGTAAGCCTCTGCTTACTCTTTTAATGTTTAAAATTCAGGTGTACATAGACTATATAAACATATGCATTATGCTTGGCATTAGTAAAATTTCATAGAAGGGCAATTACAAAAATATGTCTAAGAAGCAATATTGAAAAACATGACCTTAAATTACACAGGAAGTAGCAAAGCCAGAACTCAATTCTATCTTATAGCCAAAAATTCCATAAAAAAACAAAAAGGATTATCCCAGCTGGCTCTTGGTAATCAGAAATCTGATGGAAAAGTCATTCTATCACAAGTGCATGTTGATTTTTCCACCTATGCCTGGGGCCTTCAGTGCCCACTTAATGGCCTATGATTCTCTCTGCTCAGCAGAAAAGTATTTTCTCCCCAGACATCCTAGAAAATGCTCTTCTCAAGACCGAACACATTGCAAATTACAACAGACCTAGACCCTAACTTAAAATTCTGTATGTGCTCGCCGGCCATCTGTGCCAAACAGGAGCTGATTAAAAAGGCAGTGTAAACAAAGTGAATCCATACTAAAATGAGGATCATCTATAGGTGGCCAATGTACTATTCTAATTTCTATCTAGGCCTGGCAGATTGTCCCATGGACAGACATGACAAAGCATTCACCACGCAGACAAACACAGCTGAATCCCCCTAAATAAATAAAGAACACCTTTATCTCTTAGCTAGAGGCCAGCAGTGCCCTCCTATTCTCCTACTTGTCTTTCCCACTTTCAAAAAGTTTTAGTGTATAATTAGAGATGTCCTGATATCTTTTCAAAGAGAAACCAAGAAGTACTATGCCCCATTTATTCATTCTATCACCAACTCACACAAAACCATGGAAATGCAATGGGGAACAATTACCCCTTTGAAAATTGTAGCTAAATTTACTGAACAATGAGATGTCACCTAATTAACACAATGAGGAAGACTCATAAAATAGGAAATTGCAGTCTGTGGGTATTCTGGAAAGCTGAAAACTAACAACCAAGAGTGAAAAACAGCAGCTCCAGACAAAAGGTTGGCACAGGGTGTTTGACCAATCTGATCAAACATTGTAAAGTTACCATTACATTCTATTTATAATTACCCTGACAAGTAGATATATGTAATGAGCTCTTCAAAACAGAGCCCCCAGGAAACTACATGGTGAAAGCATGTTTTGAATTAAGTGTTTCTGTGTTTCCTGGAAGAAGGAAATAGACTTTGAAGAAAATAATTAAGAGCTGACTATATGTAGCCTGGGTTACATAGCTGAATTGATTAGGAAAACAATGCACTACAGAGCAGTTTCCACTCACAATTTCATTCACAGGAATGCAGGATTGATGGAAATATATGTGCCTTAAGGGCATCCAAAGTATCCCTCAGTTTTGGTTTGTTTTATTCTTCCAGTAAATTTAAGAGAAACTTTGGTTACAGACAATCTTCTAGACTCAGAGGCTTTTGTATGGTAGGATAAGATGTAGCTCAAAAGGGATACAGTCATATAAATCCATAACTGCAATAAAACTTCACAAGTGCTACAGAAAGAAGTATGCACAAAGTGTTTTCACAGCAAAGAGCAGCAAGTGCTAACCACCTGGGAAAGTTCCAGGAAGTGTCATAGATGAGGTTACATTTGACATTAATCTTGAAAAAATAAAGAAGTAAATTTTTTTCAGATTATGAAGGCAAGAAAAAATATTTCTGGTAGAGGTTTGACAATATATAAAGCAATGAATGTGTGTGGAATGATTAGAAGAAAGTTCAGTCTGTTCAGAGGGATGGATGTGACCGTGAATATTAGATGAAACTGGAGAAGCAATTGGAAGTTTATTAGATCAGCACTGATGTGAAGCAAAAGTGGGTATACAAGACCTCACTTAGAATATGAATTAAATCCATAATAATACGGGAAAATAAAGGAGAAAGAAGAGACAAATCTCTCATGGAGAAAATTCCAAAAAAAATTATGTATATGCTTCACCCTCAAGGAGATGGATTTAACTTCCAGCTCCTCAGTTTGGGATGTGTACAGAGACTTCTTCCAAAGAGTACAGTAAGAGAAGGTAAAAGATGGAAACTTCAGAGTGTAGAAGTCTGATAAACTCTACCTCAGAGTTTAAGGTGATTAAGGTCAACACCTTTAGTGATAAGCTATGTTGATAGTATGCACCTTGTTATCAGGTGACAAAAATGGTACTATTCTTTCTTGATTCTCTTCCTCAAAACCATAACCCCAGTTTAATTACAAAAACTCCAGACAAATCTAATTTGAGGAGTATTTTATAAAATATCTCATCAATATTTCTCAAAACTGTCTAAGATACTCAAAAACAAGTCTAAGAAATTGGTACAGCCAAGAGAAACCTAAGGGGAGATGACAAACAATTTGATATTCTGGATAGGATCCTAGAACAGAAAAATATATTAAATAAAAATTATGAAAATCTCAGTAAGCATGGACTTAAATAATAATGCATTGATATTTATTCATTAATTGTGACAACTGCATGATACTAAGGCAAATGTTACCAATAGAGGAAATGATGTAGAGTTTATGGGAATTTTTAATACTGTATTTGTTAATTTTTTAAACCTAAACCTATCCATTAAAAACAGTGTATTTTAAAATGTGAATTGAATGATTTTTCAGATATTACAAACAGAAATAAATATCTATTCAGTCAAAATGGTTATACAAGTGAGTTGCATAGATCTAACCTCTGATTAAGCAAATGTAAGAATTAAATGATCTTCTATGGTTACATTTCTCTCATATTCATTTTAAAATGTATAAATACATCATTCAAAGTCTATATAAGTTTCTGTTAATGATGTGCAGCTTTACTTGTTTCTCATAGTATCTCTCTAAATTGTGTAAGAGCAGATGACATTCTAGGGACAGAGAGCTAAAATTTGGAAATATGAAAACCAGATTGTGACAGTGGGTCCATAAATTAATCAAGGGAAGGTGACCTTGTGATTCTAACCATGTCCATACATGACACGGAATATCACACACATCATTGAAAAGTGAGCAGTTTCAGTCACTGAAGAATTGCAATTCATTTGTGAGAAATCTATAGGTAGTAAACATATCCTACGTTCTTAAGGATAGTTTCAAAATTAAATATTTTCACCCATTATCTTCTTAAATGATCAAAATATTCCAAAAATCATAATATTTCCACATCCTATTAATTTTTCAGACTAGCATTTTCACCTGGAAGTAACATAAAATTATTTGCTAGGTCCCCGGTCTTATTTAGAAATGTAAAGGAGGAAAGTGTCAGCACTCTAGAATTATATCCAGAAACTTGACTTTTCAACTATTTTCCTTTAAGAGAAAAATATTACAGTGAAACAGCACACATACAAAAATATAGAAACATAAACACTCATGTTAACAAATCATCATAATTACCAACATAAAAACCAACAGCCAAGAGGACCAATTGAGAACACCAAGAGATCATAGAACCCCTTTGCATGCTGGAGCCAAGTGTAAGACTTCCATAATCTTCTATGGTTACGTTTGTCTCATATTCATTTCAAAAAGTCTTCCTCTCTTGAAAAAATAATTACTATTTTGAAGTTTATGTTGATCAACTCCTTCCCTTTTCTAGTAGTTACATTAACTAAGTTTGCCTCTCTGGGGTTAAGAATCAGTATTTTTGCACTATTTACTATGGGTTTTTTTGTTTTGTTTTGTTTTTTTCCCTTTCCTTATGCTCTTTCTTAAAAATTTATGTCTTTGGGATTCATCCACATTCTTGTGTGCCTCTCTGGTTTATTATTTCCATTGCTATATAATATTCTATTAGATGAAAATACCAGTCTCTAATACTTCTACTGTACAAGGATACATAGTTTGTTTACAACTTGAGGGATATTACATATAATTTATCTATGGGTATGCGTGGTTTTGGCCCATAGGTTAATAAATTTCTCTTGGCCATATATCTAGAACTAGAATTTAGGAGTTACTGATATGTGTACATTCAATTTTAGTAGATAATAAAACTATTTCCAAGATGGTAACATCAGCCCTGTTCTTCAGAATCCCCAGTGATTCACATCTTTGCCAACACTTATTATTGTTCTTTTTCATTTTAGCTGTCATCAGTGTGTATTGGTATTACAAATAATTTTCATCACCCTAATTATTATGGAGCTTGAACACTTTTTTGTTTGGCTATTTCCATATCCTTTTTGTAAATTGGCCATTCGTTCTTTTTTTTTAACCTGTTGTTCCATTATCAGTCTTCTAATTGATTTGTAGAAATTCTGGATAATACACACATCATAATGTCAGAGCTGCACACCAGTGAAAAAATTTCAGAAGTATTCACTACAAGCTTCAACTTCTTACCACTTAAGATTTCCTTCTCTCATTCTTCCATCTGATTTGTCCTTTAATCCCTAGCTCATTTACTACCATCTTTGTGATCACATTAGGCATCACCTGGATAATTTTCTTTTTTTAATATATGGGTTTTAATACTATAAATTTGCCTTTCTGCACCACTCTAGCTGCATTTCATAAATTTTGGTTTTGTATTTTCATTTTTCTCAAATAATTTTATAATTTCTTTATATTTGTTCCATTGTTTATATAGAATATTGTTTATTCTTCATATATTTATAAATTTTCCAAATTTCCTTGTTTTTTATTTCTATTTTTATTTCTAATTTCTAATTCCATTGTTACTGGAAAATATACTTTTATATTTTCAATCTTTTCATAAATTTTATGGCCTAACATATAATTTACCCTAGAGAATATCCCATGAATAATTAAGAAGAAAATTCTGATATTGTTAGGTAGAATATTCTATAGATATTTGTTTTGTCTAATTAAATTATATTGTCATAAAAGTCTTTTAATTTCTTGTTGACCTTCTATTTTCTTTTCTGAATGTGGGGTTCTAAATTATTCAACTATTATTGTTAAATTGTCTACATTACTCTTTAATTCTGTTAGATTTTGCTTCATGGATTTTATGACTATTTGTTAGTTGCACCCATATTTGTGATCTATCTTGTTGATGGATTGGCATTTTTATCACTCTAAAATACATTTCATTATCCCACTTATTTGTCTTATATGTTACTTATATAACTGGTATTGATTCAGACACTCTAGCTCTCTTTGAGTTACTGTTTGAACAGAGTATCTGTTCTAATTCTTTTACTTTTAACCCATTTATGTCCTTGAATCAAAAGTGTGTCTCTTAGCCAGGCACGGTGGTGCACACCTGTAATCCCAGTACTTTGGGAGACTGAGACAGGAGAATCATGAGTTCAAAGCCAGCCTCAGCAAAGGCGAGGCACTAAGCAACTCAGGGAGACGCTGTCTCTACATAAAACACAAAATAGGGCTGGGGATGTGGCTCAGTGGTAGAGTACCCCTGAGTTCAATCCCTAGTACCAAAAAAAAAAAAAAAACAGTGTGTCTCTTGTATACAGCAGATAGCTGGAGCATGACTGTTTACTCATTCTGTCAATATTTCAATTTTTGATGAAAGTGTGTCATCTGTTTACATTTAATGTAATTACTGATAAAGTTAATTTACAGTTCCCATTTTGTTATTTGTTTCCAATATGTTTTATATATTTTGTGTTCTTCATCTCCTCCATTACTATATTATTTTGTGTTAAATGTATATTTTCTAGAATACTATTTTAATTTCCTTGTTTCTTTTACTATTTTTTTAGTTTTTCTCTCAGTGGTTGTTCTTGATTTTAAAAATTAACTTCTCGATCTATAACAATTTGGTTCAAAATAATACCAACTTTAATACTTCAATAGTTTACAAAAACTTTATTCCTCTCTAGGTCTATTGTTTCCCTACTCTGTGTTGTTATCATACACATTACATATTTATATATTGGATGTCCATCAACACCAATTCATAATTATTGCTTTATAAAGTCCTCTAAATCAGGATAAAAAGATCTACAAATAAAAATTAACTTAATGCTGGCTTTTATATTTACCTACATATTTACATTTAGTAGTGGTCTTCATTTCTTCAAGTGATATTAAGTTATGGTATAGTATTCTTTCATTTCATCCTGAGGGACTCCTTGAACATGTATTCAATGGCAGGTTCACTGATGATAAATTCTCTCAGATTCAGTTCATGAAGGAATTTATTATTTCCTTCTTCACTTTTGAAGGATACTTTTCCTGTATATACCATTCTTTCTCAAGAGGATTTTGTTTTAATTCAACCCTAAAATATATAGTCCCACACTTCCACCTTTCATCGTTCCTAATTAGACAGGTTAACTCTTATGATTAAGGATAGCTTGTATTTGAGTATTTACTTGTCTCTCATTTCAAGATTTTGTTTTTGGCTTTGATTGTATGTGATGTTTCTTAATGTGGCTATCTTCAAATTTACCCCAACTGGAATTCATTTTTCATCAACTTTGGAAGATGTTGAATTTTATTACCTCAAACATTCTTTTCCTTACAACTAATTCTGGAACTCCTTTTATACGTGTTGATTCTCTGAGACTCTGTTCATTTTTTGTTTCATTCTCTTTCCCTCTGTTTCTTCAGCTGAATAATTTCAAATGGCCTATCTTCAAGTTCATTAATTTTTTTTTCTTTGAAAAATGTGCTGGTAAACCACTAGCAAATTTTTGACATAATTTTTTTTTTATAATTTTAATTCTTCATTGATATTTTCTATTTGGTGAGTGTTCTTATACTTTCTTCAAATATATTTACTTCTTCAAAGATATTTAAACTGACTAAATTAAGGTCTTTGTCTAGCAAATTCACATCTGGGCTTTAACAATGACAATTTCCACAGAATATCAGGAAAATTGACTTCTTTATTCCTCTAAAGGGACCTCATTTTCTTATTTCTTTTCATAACATTTTGTCAAAACATGAACATTTTAAGTAATGTTACAACTTTGCAAATGAATTTCTCCTTTTCCCCCAGGATTTTTGTTGCTATTATTCATGTCATTATTTCTGCTGCTGTTTAATGACTTTTCTAGACTAAGTTTATAAAGTCAGTATTCTCTATAGTATGATAACACTGAATTCTCTGCTTAGTTACCTTAATGGTCAACAAATGATTGAGCATATATTTTCTTAAATGTGTCTAACCAGTAAGTTCTCAGCTTTTGTCAAATGACTGTGTGTTTCTGTCAAGGGACACTGGTATTGAATGCGGCAGTTTAAAATTCTGCCCTAGCCTTCACTTCCTGCTTGTGTTGAACCTCAAAGTCAGGCAGAGGTAAAAGTTCAGAACTTATTTAGGTCTTTCCTAAGTATGCATTTAGCCCTATACAAAGAGCACAGCACTATGCATGTGAGGGATCTTCTAGATTTCTAGTAATGTCAAAAATTTTAAAATCTATAGAAAGATCCAACAAAATTTTCTTTTTAAATTTTTTGGTCAGAATTCTGTGTGCCCCAATCATCGTCATTGCCGCAAGCAGTTGCCACTAATTTGTTTTAACAAGTATCCATGGACAAAAGTCTGTAAGTTTGTATACCCTGGAAAAGCTTTGATTCTGATTTTTTTGTTTTTTGGTACCAGGGACTGAACCCATGATCATTTAATCACTGAGCCACATGCCCAGCTATTTTTCATGTTTTATTTAGGTATCAGTAAGTTGCTTAGGGCCTCACTAAATTGAGGAAGCTAGCTTTGAACTTGCAATTCTTCTGCCTTGATCTCTTCAGCTGCTGGGATTACAGGTGTGCCTGGCTTGATTCTGACTTAAAAATGAAGACAGCATGTGAATGGGATTTTCAGGGGAAATGGCAGAGATATCAAATAATCATAGTTAGATGAGAACCAGGATTTATAGGTTCAACCCCATATACATTCTCCAGTGGCTGCTAGACTGGTGATTTCAATATTATCATAAGGCTGTTGGGTTTCAAGGCTACCAAGAGATGGGAAGAGGTGGATAGGGATGTGGTAAGTTAAAATACCTCAAAACTTGCTGGTATTATTGAAATTAAACTCTTTTCTTCAATAATTGCTCACAAGGTTATTGAAAGCCTTTTGTTCTGAAAATGTTGATGTAAATTTTTCCAATGTTCTCATTGTTTTTCTATGAAAGAATTTTTGAAGGTGCTTATGTCATCATTCCCACTGAAGTCATCAACGTTTTCTATAGAGAAATTAGATGCTGGTACTCTATAGAATAAAATTTAATTGTAAAAAGTTTTTAGATATTTTTTTCATAAAATTCTGTGGAGAACGTATAGAAAAAGTGTGAGTTGGGTAAAAGCACAATTAATCATATTCAAAGTTAATAATATAATGAATTAGTTGAATAATAAAATGGTTTAGAACTCTGGGAGGTTTTCAGTGGATAGGTTTTTGCTCTGATATAATTTAGTAGCTTCTGAACAATTTGGATAAATACATAGATAATTTTAAATCAAATATTCAAAATAATTTTAGCTGAGAAATTCTATTTTTAAAATTTTTTAGTATGCTGAAACACTGAGCTAAATAGATATAACTCATTATGTCTGTTATAACAATATAAAATTAACCCAATAGAAAATTATTTATTTCTGTGTTTAAAAATTAATTTCATTTTGCATACTAGAGAAAACAAATTTAATAGCAATTTGTAAAGGAGAGAGAAGAATCGAGAAAGAGAAACAAGAAAGAAAAGAATACTAATAGTTTTAGTTGACCACCAAAATGCTATGTTCTAATAATAGGGCAAGCTTATGGCTAGGGTATATACACATACATACACAACTGCTCTCAGAAACATTACTAATTAAATCAAAAGTATTTAAAGATAAAATGATATGTACAATCTACTCAAAGACTATAGATGCAAAGATTTATGGAAAAAAATTTTTATCCTCCATGAGATCATCATCTAAAGAAATAAACTACAACAAATTATAATAAAATGCAATCAGTATTATATCACATAAGTAGTCCAAAGTGGAAAGGCACAATCAAGTAGCCTAAATAATTCTCTTTGAAAGGAAATATTTAATAAGTAAACATCCTTTAACTGCCCCACAAGGATTTTGAGAACATACCAGAGACTGGAAATAATTTGGTATGTATGAGCATTAACTAAGGGTTAAGTACCAGAGTAAAAACCAATAATAATATGTCTTGCCTTTGAAGATCACAATCTTGTGTGATTATTTTCCCAATCCCCCTTGGAAGAAAGAACTCCCTAGTCTCCTCCAAGTGAAAATTAACTGAAGGGTCTTAGTCAGTTATTAAGTGTAAAAGCTTCTCTGCAATGACTTCTCTCAATTTCACACTGGTTAAAGATAAAAGTTCCATTCACACTGTGACAAGTTCCATGGAAATATATTTCAGTGTTATTCAGTGAATTAGAGACAAGCAAAAAAGATTAGTCACATGCAACTACTTATAAAACCCTAATATGAAGCCAGCACAGTCATCAGACTTTTAATTAAAGCTCTGAAAGTAGTCCTACCTCTATAATGTGCTGGTTTCCTGTGAACTTCTTATTATATAAGCATTTTTCATTCAATTGCTACAGCAACTCTGAGCCCTGAACAAGATTTATAATATCACAGATTGTATGACAGATAATGGTAGAAGCTAAAGATAATAAATAATTATTGGTACCATCTGGACCCTTTGATAAAATATTCTTTTAAAGAGTGCATTTCAGAGTTCTACCAAAATAGAATTTGTGCAAAGAAAACAAAAATGTTAAATTTAAATTAGATGGGAGCAAAGATACTAATTAAGAATTCACAGGGGAAATATAGATCTAATTTAGAAGCAATTGACACAAAATTATTCATAAAACACGATGGTTTTTCAGATTAGCATCTACAGTGATGAGGTAGAATGCATTCTGTATTAATCTCTTCATGTCAAAAATAGCAAATGCCACCTAGTATGAGCCATGGGATCATTCTGACAGTTTTCCCATTTTTCATCTGAGAAATCTGGTTACTATTGATATTGGTGCATATTAAATTTAATGTAAAAATATGGTGATTATATATGCACAAGGCTATTCTATTCAGGTCATTCTACATCAATGAAAAGTAAATTAGTTAATCAAATGAAATTCTAGTACATGGCTTTGTAAAAATATTAGGTCTGATAATCGCTCTAAACTTATAATAGCATTTTTTTTTTTTTTTTTTTTGGTGTCTGTTTCCTAAGAAAAGAGAAAAGACATCCCAGAATAACTACTATATATATCTTTCCGGGTTAGGTTTCTCATAAAAGTGGTTTACAGGATTCTGAGAAAAAGAGCTTTAAGGGAGGTAGTTAAAAGTTCACATAAATATTTGTCAAGTGCCTACAAAATACAGCACACACATTTGTACTTCACATATGCACAATTTTATTTAACTCATAAAAGCTCAAAGAGGATGTTATCTTCATTCTTCAGATAAGGAAACTCACTTCCCTCAACTCCCATCTGTCTATGCGATTTCCACAATATCGTGGAACAGGTGAAAAGCCAGGTAAGTAGTTAAATGGAGCCAACAAAATGACAGAATCTAGAGCAGCTTGGAAGTTGTAGAGATAAACAAATATAGAACAATCAGGATGAGTTATACTGTGTGAGTAAAGATAAGGTTCAGGGACAATGTTTCTTTTTAGAGGTATTTGGCATCCTTCCAATAGCATGACCTCAAAGTGGGAAAACCATGATGAATAGTTGATATCACCATGTACACAAATCTGTTATATAATAAATCTCTCTTTCTGTCTGTCTGTCTGTCTCTCTCTCTCTCTCTCTCTCTATCTCTCTCTCTTTCTCTCCTTCTCTGAGATTTTCATTGCCATGACCTGAATAGAAGGCACCAATGGCCTAAATAACCAGAACTACCTTCAGTTTCTATGAGACAATGATGCCTTTGCTAGCCATTGAGCAGACTGTTGCTACATGCTTAAAGCCAGCAACTAATGTGTCCATGTAATATACCAATATATTTTTGACTCAGTTCTTTTCAGTCACTGAGCATGTGCTAAAGTTATCTTTGTCACTAATGCATTCAGATGACACTAAAAAAGCCATACCTTAGGCCAGAGGAGCTATTGTTCTCTAAGCATGGTTGGTTCACAGCTCTTCAAGGGTTACTAACAATCACAGGGATTCCACAAAGTCAAAACTGTTTTCCTAGGAAAGTGCTTACAGGAAAATTGAAAGTTTTAAATGTGAAGTTTGAAGCTTATTTAGAAAACAAGAGAGGCTGAAATTTATTTTTTCTCATTATGAAGCTAGAAAAACGAACAAACCAAACAAGGTAAGTAGAAGAAAGAAAAGAAAGAACAGAAATCTATAAAATAGAAGATAAATAATGAAGAAAAGAAACAAAAAATTGTTCCCTTAGAAACATTAATGCAATTGATACATATCCCTGGCAAGACTGATTAAGAAAGACAGGGGTTGGAGGAGAGGGCACAGATACAAAATAAGAATTGAAATATCATTAAAAATAAAAAGAATATTGAAGAGCTATTATGAATAATGTTTTTTCAGAATGGAAGCTAAAGAAGAATTGATAGAAAAATTAAATTACCAAAATTGACATCAGAAGAAATAAAAGTCTGAATAACTCTACATATATTAAGAAAATTATATTTATAAAGGAAACGCTTCATATAAAGATACACTAAGTCTAAGAAATTTTATTATTTAGTTCTACCAGCCATTCAGAGAGAAAACAGCACTCAATTTATAAAAACTCACTACCATACCTAAAATCAAAAAGACTCATAACACTAAATGTTGTTAAGAACAGGAAGCAAATGGAGATTCATTCATTGTTAATGAGATTGTAAAATAGTACAACCACTTGGACAAACTGTGTAGCATTTTCTTGTAAAGCTGAATATGAATCCATTCTTTATATAAAGCATTTATGTTATTTACTAAAAATTGAAAATGTCTCGTATATTCATTAGCAGGTATATGAATAAACAAATGGAATATTAAAAATATTTTAAATTTCTAAGAACACTAATTTCAAACCATTTATATTGATTAAAATTAGGCACAAAGAATGTCTACTATAGAATTTCATTTATGTAGTCCAAGAGCAGGCAAAACCAATCTGTGGTGATAAAAATCAGAATATTAGTTTCATGTGAGGCACTGTAGAATTTCTGGGGCAATGGAAATAAGAGGTTTTAGGTCATTGGGGAAGTTCCATTAAAGGTGAGTGTGAGATGCTGATCTTGTTCTCTCTCTTTTTCATTTCCCAGTCAACATGAGGTGAGAAACTTTGCTCACCACAGGCACAAAAGCATGGATATACCCAATCATGTATTGGAACCTCCAAATTTGTGAGTCAAAATAAACTTTTCTCCTTTATAAGTTGATTATCTCAAGTATACTGTTACAGTATTGGAAAGCTGACTAATATGATGATGTTAATTCCATGAGATGCAATGTGATCATAATTATAATTTGTTTTCAGTTTAAGTTCAATTTCCATGTTTATAATTGCATAAATAATCCTATCTACACAATTGATTCAAGTTTATGTAATATACTGCAGAAATATATAAAATTTAAGAAGGGAATAATGGAGTATTTTATGTTTAAACACAAAATTGAATGGGCTTTTATTATATGAAAGCTGGTTTTATAACTATGTCTAACTTGCCTTTCTTTTCCATTGTGCTCTATTAACTATATGCCTAGAATCTTACAAGCATAAAATTTTGATGTAGAACAATTAAAGAAAGAAAAAGAGTATTTTTGCTTTATTTTAAATTGAAGACTATTTCTAGGATGTCAATAGTGCCCTTTCCAAATAAGTGTTTTAATAAGAGTTCTCCCTTAACACACTGGATAGTCTGATCATTAGGAAAGTGTCTTCAATTAAGCAGAGAAGAAAGAAAACCCAAATGTTAGCAGCCCCTTGGTTCTGCTATATCCTTCTGATTCCTTTTTATTTCTAAAAGAAGCACCTTCTCCTGTATAAATATTCAAGATTTTCTTATTAATTCCATATAGAAAAATAATTTACAAATACAATCAATGTATTTTGAGATACATAATGCAAAATAAAAATAATATACAAAAAATGCCATCAACATATTTTTCACTAAAATAAAAAAGGAGAGAATATACATTCCTCAAGAGTGTGTGTCTTATGGTTCTCTGTCCCATTACCCTACCACATATTTCTTCCGAACACTTAGGTGTTGTTTGTTTATTTTGTGGTATCCATAATGGCACATTGTTTTATTTTCTAATTCTTTGAGCTGGAATACAGAAATGGAATTAACTTTTGGATATTGACTCTATATGCAAAAAAACTCCTACATTCATTTATTAATTGTAATAGTTTATCTGTAATACAATGAACTATGTATACAATTAACAATGAATGCAGTCATGGAATCTGTGAATGCTCTTATGTCTCTTCCTATGTCACTCTTATGAGTTGACATTACAACTTGTGTTATTGCACTACCCTCCATACTCTAGTCAAACATCAAACAAAGTGTTGGTTGATATTTTTGCATCATTCCCATTCTTGGGGAAAAAAATGTCATTATTTTCCTTCACCAAGATATCCTTTACTGTATTAATTATAGAGAAGTCTATGATATCATAAGCTTAATCAATATAACTTGCTATAAGAATCACTTTCAATAAGAATCATACCCCTTCCCAGCTTGGAAAAGAAGCTGTGGAAAATTTGCCTAATTATTTCAAACACAAAATACATTTCTGAAAAATTTGAATCATCATTCTCTATATCTTTAACTATAATCCAATGTGCCTGTGACATCAATCCAATTTCTATTCAAGTTCCTGGCTAAAAGTATCAAGAGATACTGGCCTTAATTGTAAGCCCATCAGAGTATGGATAATCACTCATTTTTCTGTTAAAATGTAACTTAGCTCTTTTCCAGAGCTGTATATCAATAAATGAAGAGTTACTTGACATTTATAAAATACCAAATACCACATACTGACAATAAAAATTTTATATGTGGAAAAAAGTCTATACTGAGGAAATAATATGAGTAATACATATATGCCTTTCCACAAACATATCCTCTTGAGAAAATAGTGTAACCATGGGATAGTCTCCCTAACTTTTATGACCTACTACAACCAATGTCCTATCAGCTTTTATCTTTCTCATTACTGGATATAAGTGAACAGAACCAGGTATCAATGTACTTTTGTTCACCTCAGTAACCAGAGTAATTCATAATGGCCCCAAAAGACAATCATAATGACTTAATATATTCTTTCTTTACAATTTTTATTCAAAGCTATCACATGGAAATTTGGCCTATAATAGTCCATGAAAAAAATAATTACTCTCTTCAGGACTGTGTCAATTTGCCATCCAAATATGGATTTTTATTAATGTTCATTATAATTTCACATAAGCATGAAGAACTAATGTTTTATGGGTATTTTCATGAGAGAAATTAAGAGACAGTATCCTACACAAAAGGATCTAAATGGCACCATAAGGAAAAAATTTTTTTCTAAAGCTACACACTTATTCTCCAGGTTTTTTCCTTAATCTTCACCCTAAAAAGCACAGTGACTCAAATGCTTATTATAATGACATTAAACTTTAAAGGAAAGCTACTTAATTAAGGATATATACATAAAAGTGTGTTTATAACTTATGCAAGATTATTTCATCAGGTGTGTACCCAACCACCCAGCTGAGGTCTTGTCTAAGAGGAAAAGTTTACTTCATTACTTGCTTTATTTACTAATGCAATTCCATTGAAAATATCTCTTTTGAACTAACCTCCCATTATTGAGTATGTCAATAGAAAGAATCAACTGTTTTTTGAACAAAACCAGAATTAAAAAGAAAATGCAGAGGAAACAAACATTTTCACTAATAGGCTGAATTTAAATAATATGCCTATTTTCTGAAAGAAAATGACTTACTTAGTAAATGCTTGCCAGCACAAACCCAGTCAGCTAAGAGATGGAAGTGGACTAAAAGCTAATTTTTAAAACTCCAGTTCAAAATTGAATGCATTAAATCACTCAGCCTTTCTTAAAAGCCTGACTACTTGAAAACACAATGAAATCATTTTACTGAAAAAAGAAAATAACTTTAATTTGTGTATAGTCACTATTTTGAGTCCACCCAAACCAGTCTACTACTAGTTTTAAAGGATACAAGTCAATGCCAATTTCAGAGTCTTTTATATTTACAGTAATAGTAGAAGACGACACAACTTTCAACTGGCTACTATGTCCCTGGCACTTTGTCACTGTCAAAACCCAGAGCCCTGTTGCAGGCCCTATCTGTATTGCTGCTAATGGAAGCACACTGTCTTAAATTTTATCTCACTGCTAAATGATCAAGTGCTAAGTATACTTTGTACTCAACAAGGACATCATCACTATCCCTGGCCCTAACCCCACCACCCATGCTGTGACTTCTCTCATAGATTCATGGAAAGCAAAGTTTGTGATTTCAACCACCTGTCAGTCAACATCTAAACAAAAGTCTATAATTTCACCAAAAAGAGACTTGCTATGATAATGCTATCCCTGTTAGTTAAAGATAAGATCTGAAATGTAGTTCTTATATGTATGAAAATAATAATGTTTTATGTACACCAAAACTTTGTTTTCATACAATTTTCACATAATGTATTTTTTAAAATTTTTCCAAACATAAAAAATGCAAAAGTCAATGTTACACTTTTGTATGACTTTGTAAGGGCATACAAAAACAAGTCCCTAGCCCAAGTTAACCATCAGGCTTCAATTAATTTGCTGAATCCTGCTCCAGCAAATTATTGGAGGTATGATTGGAGGTTTTCTTAAAGAAAACAATTTTAAAAGCTATCCATAGAAGTTCATATAACATCATGGTAGCTTGAACCAATGTTTTGTGCTAGAAGTAAAGACAAGTATATGAAAGATTTCAGGAAAAATTTGGTGATGTATTAACTTTAAACATACTATATTTTATGTGTGTGTGTGTATGTGCTTGTGTGTGTGTGTCTCTGTGTGTGTGTTTTCTGATAAAGATGGTTGCTCATATTTAGAAAGAAGAAAAAATTCTTAGGATTGTGAATTTTTATTTAAGATTTAAATTTTTTTTTTCAGATTGCCCATGGTATCTCTGAATTTGAAACTGGGGCCAATTTCTTATTTTTTTTTCTTTGTCATATTTTAAAGTTTAATTTATTAGATCCATTGAGGTTTACAGAAAGTTGGCATACTTATAAGAGGAAAAATATAGTAAATACATAGAGATGATTTAAAATATTTGAATGAGTTTCATAATCTAAATTGTTAAATGAGATCAAACATTAATTTAAACCCCCTATGGGCCTGCCTGTTTCCACAGAAGAAACTATTCAGTTAGTTTGGTTTTCAAAATTTAATATTGGATGTGTTAAAGTTACAAACTTAAAAATCTAGGTCTATCTTAAGTTTTGGGGTTCCATTTAGAGACACTATTACTCTATAAAAAGGTACCAAATGCTAGGGCTATATTTCTTGCTATAAACTATTAATGATTAGGATTATGTATAGGGAAAGTAGGTGGATTGGGGAAGATCTCACAGGATAGATATCGTCTGACCTGGACTTAAAGGCTCCGAGGTGCTTGCCTGCCAGAGAAGGACAAGGAAACTCCTTACAATTAGAAAAAAAAGTCTAGAAAATATGTGGAGTTATGAACTATGCCTTTCTGGGAAGTTTTCAAGTATTCATATAAGAAGAAGAACTATAAGGAGTGAGATATGAAAGATAATATTGAATTTGATTATAGAGTGTTCTTTAAAAGCAGCCATGCCTAAGAGTTCATATAGTTCTGTTTGTTTAAGTCAAGTTTAAAACATAAAAATATACTAAATATAAATAAGGAGAGAAAGCCTTCTTTCTCCACATATCTGCTCTGGAGAGCAAAAATTCATAAAGCTCATAGCCTGCCTGAAGGCAATAATAAAATAGAACAAAAATACCACTAAGACCTCATTATAGCCACTCTAGCAGTTAGAACCTTATTTCATGGAACTAAAGTGCAGCTTTAAAGCCTCACCAGGACAATTTAGAATGCTGCTCTTTTTAATTCCATTTAATGCTTTTCTAATTATTTCAAAGATTGAACTAGCTGATCGATTCATGAAACCAATTGTCATAATTTGTAATATCAACACATTGGTTCTGCATAAAAAAGTCTCATAAATAAATCTACTCTGATTAAAATACATTATGTTTTCTAAAACAAGGGAGAACTCTAATTTCTTGTTTTTCTAAATTTTGCTGGATATCTTACTTGTTCCAGATTTTTCAACTGCACCCTAAATAAACATGTCCAAAATGTATCATATTCCTGCATAAATGCATTTTTCTTCTTTCCCCCATTTATGTATTCTAAGTACCAAGTCATGCAAGATAGAGCACTAGCAGTTATGGAAAGCTTTTCCTCATATATATTGCTAAATTCTTGCTACAGATTTTATTGCTAACTATGTCTCAAGTTTTCTTTTATGCCATCTCCATTACCGCTGCTCTGCTTTGGATCCTCACCCAATGAAGAAATGTAGTAGCCTCTCAACTGTTTATTTCTCCCTTCATTTCTGCTCTGCTCCAATAATTTCTGCAGAAATAATCATTCTAAAACACAACATGCTGGTCTTTTGTTTAAAATCCTTCAATACTTTTGATTCATTTAAAGAACAAACTTACAAGAAGACAGGACTAAAAGTAATGGCTTTTAAAAAATGATCCTTGTTCTAAAGAATTTTTTACAAACAGATATGAAAATGTCTATAATAATGTAATAATAAGGTTAAAATGAAGCTGATTTTAAGAAAATTATAGGAAGGCAAGTGAGGTGGCTCTTTCAGTTTGGGTCATGGTTTAAGGGGCTGCTTCTCTCAAGAGGTGACATTTATGGTGAAATCTGATTGATAGCAAGGCATCAGCCATGTGTGGTATGGAACATGGGGATTCCAGAGAGGGGTAACAGTGAATTCAGAGTTCCTATGGCAGCAATGAATTTGACATAATTAATCAAAAGATTGAAGGCAAGTATGCACAGGGCAGGAGCACAGGAAGCAACAGGGTGAGTATTATAACACAAGGTGGGAGAAGCAGGCAAAAGTCGTATTAGGTAAAGACTTTCACAGCAAAACAAGAGCTTGACACTTATTCCCACACAATGTGAAGCTAAGTGGTAACATGACATGGTTTATATTCTTAAGATACTTCTCTGGGTATTAAGAAAGGAATGGGGCCAGGTGTGGTGGCTCACGCCTGTAATTCCAGCACTTTGGGAGGCCGAAACAGGAGGATCGCGAGTTCAAAGCCAGCCTCAGCAACGGTGAGGTGCTAAGCAACTCAGTGAGACCCTGTCTCTACATAAAACAGAAAATAGGGCTGGGGATGTGACTCAGTGGTCGAGTACCCCTTAGTTCAATCCCTGGTACCAAAAAAAAGAAAGAAAGAAAGAAAAGAAAAGAAAAGAAAGGAATGAATTTATAAAAGGGCAAATGGGGAAACTAGTCATGTAGCAAGGAATGATCCTGCCATATGTAGACATGGCGATGTTCAGATGAAAAAATAAAGATGCATATGGAGGCACAGTTGTACAAATAGTGAGAGGTTGGATCTGGAACATTAAAAAAGAAATAGGCTAAGAATAGATGCTGAGTTTTGATTTATTATCTGAATGGATGATGGGGCCATTTACTAATGAAAGAGACTTTGTACTAAATGGAGAAATAAGAGTTTTATTTGAAATGTGTCTATTTTGTCCCAGTATTAACCAGGAAGCTCTCACATGGGAGTCCTGTCATCCTTACAGTAATCTGTTTTGAATACTTGGATATTCAGGATCTTCTGCTGATACAGTTGTTCCCAGAGATTCTGTTCAAAACTACAGTTTTCCTCAAAGAATAGCAACTAAACATCAAAGACAGAGTGACCTTTGAACTTACAGATACCTGTGCCATGGAGAAAGAATTCTAACCATGCATAACTACGCAGAGAGCATATGAATTATTTTCAAAATAATTAACATTCAATAATATACATAAACGTCAATATTGACCATTAAGTTCAGTAATTCTATTAATGAATAAAAGTAGAATAATCAGGAGAGCATCATGTTTCATGAACAAAAAATAAGTTTAGAGAAAAATAATTATATATATATATATATACACACACATACATATATTGGCTCTTTCCATGAATTTCCAGAAAATGAGGTCAACACCATGCCTTTGAACTTTCTGTGTTATCCCATTCAAGGTTAACATACAACTTTTGTTAAGCTAATAATGCCCTCCCACCACTAACACACACACACACACACACACACACACACTCCTTAACATTAAGTTGTTGTTTCCCTGGACTATACAATTAAGAACTGACTTTAATCTTATCATCAAGAAAGATGAAAAATAGCATATGTTGTAGTCATTAAAAAATTACCAATTTCATTGTCTTACAGGTCAGAAGAACTAATTGGAAAAGAATAATCAGTGATGATGTGAAGAAGCAAGAGCAACTTGGAAGGACTGAAGAAAAGATAAGCACAGCTCTGTCAAATAAAATATTTATAGGGTAGAAATTTTTAACAATTTTATTTTTGGAAAGGAAGCATTTGTACTCTGAAGAGAAGGGAAGAAAACTGTGACTCTAGAAATAAAAAATAAGAAATTTCTAAGTTCCACCTTGGTAATATCTTCAAAAGAAAATTTCTCTCCAAATTCTGAGTACCAAGGCCATTATATGCTATTTTTTAATGTTTTGTACTTTGGAGTAGTGCTTTTTGTTGTGCTCATACATATATCACTGATACATACCTTCAAAATTCCATGGTAAATGCCCCCTCTTTTATGGGTTTTTGTCTTTCAATGGGTCGTAATTTTTTTTAGCAAAATAGAGATTTGTTTTCCTGAGCATAAATGTAGTATCAAATAAATATATACATATCCCAAAACTGTGCTCCACAAAGCTATAAACACTATATTGATTATGTAGAAGAGGCCCCAGTGCATACTACAGCAGTGATTCTCAACTGCTGTAATGGAACAATTGAGGACAAGTAGTAACATTCTTTAGCAGAGGAGCTTTTCTAAACAGTGTGGCCATACAGGCATGCACGCATTCATTTGCATGTGTGCACATGTATGGACACACACACACACGCAAAAGAAAATTTAGGAAAATCCCCTCACTGTCAACCCTTTCAAGTCACTGACCAGCTGCTGAATGAATACCTCAAGGACAAGCAACTCACCATGTATTTTTGTGTGTGTGTATTAAGATTTATCTTTCCCTTTTATTGGTACGTTACAATGATACATAGCAGTGGGATTTGCTGTTACATTTTCATACATGAACACAATATTGCAGTAGAATTTGGTCAATTTCATTCCCCAATACCTCCCCTTTCCCACTGCTCCTCCATCAAGGAATTCACTATATCTTAAGATAACCCCTAGTTTCACTTTTTTTTAAGCAGTGCTAATAGTTACAATAAAAATTATGTGTTATAGTCTTATATGCCCATTTTTCCACTGATCACAGTTGGTACTATTTCTGAACTTTGGGTCTCCTTGGAATGAAATCTTTCTCCTACATAGTCTGCAGGAATTTCCAATTCCATCCAGTTTCTTGTTAAACATATCAAAGGACTTCAAATTATTTCTCAAAGAAGTATGGAAAATAAATTTGGAAGCTGTAATTAGTCAGATTTTGGCCAGAGAAGCAGCCAAATAATCTATCTGTATGTATGTATGCATGTATGTGTATATATGCGTGTGTGTGTGTGTGTGTGTGTGTGTGTGTGTGTATTTATTTTAAAGAGATTTTACCTTATGCAGTTGTTGGAGATGGTTACACATTGTCCATGAGGCTGATATATTTGTATTTGGTGGTGGAGCCAAAAGTCTACAAAGTTATCAAGAGGAAAAGATATATATGAGGTAAGGGGAGCAAGAAGTAGACCTGTATGTCCTGGAATTCGCAAAGATGGCCTGGAATTTCCTCATGACCTTCAAGTTTCCAGCATTAATAAGTTGATTTTTAGCAGAGGCTGGAGTCCTTCATCATGTTTCTAACTGTGGAGCTGGCTAACAGAGGAGCTGAAAGAGCAGGTCTGGCAGGAGCTGGAGAGGCTGTGGTTCAGTTGCTGCCTATGCCAACAAGGTGAGCCAGCAGATAAATGAGAATGTGGCTTGTGGCTAGTGCTTCACTTCCACCTGCCAAAATATTGAGTGGTCTTTACTAGGCAAAAACTATCCAGGGAAGAGAGTACTAGGGGAAAAAAGAGTTTTAGCTAAGCAAGGGTAACAAAATACGAATCCTTAATATTGTCTTTATTACATATTTTATTATTAAATAAAAACATACAGCCCTCATTCTGAAATTGTTATGCAACTATCTTCATGTGGATTTTCCACAAAGGGAATAAATGATTTATGGATCCTGAATGGCACATATTCCACAAATGGCTCCTATGTAAAGTATAAGTATCCCAAATCATGGAAAAGAAGAGTCAAGGTGGACCTGGAAGAGACTGTGCAGATCAAGGGCTCAATTCTGCTACTTCTCTTTTATAGTTAGGGAAACAGTATGGAATTAGATACACAATCTTTCTTGGGCAAAATCTAGAGTTAAAGCCGTACCTTCTTCCTATCTAGTCTTTTTATGTACACTTCATATAATTGTGCAATTTATAAACTTACTAATTTATAAACTATAAATCTGAAGTATTATCACTCAGTATCAACACCGCTCTTTTTCTTTCCCTTTCACTTGGGGAAAAGCAGAGGTTGAATTTTAAGACTGTCTTTTACAAAGTCTTTCCAAACCTGCTATTATCTTGTAACTTCCCCTGTAATCACTTCTTCCTCCTTTGTGACTTTTCATCTTATGTGTGTTTAATTTCTATGGTTATGTGAATTGATCAACTAAATTGACTCATGTTTTTCTGTTTTGAAATCCACATTTAGGATGTATTAGGGTCAACAAAAACAGCATGATTTATTGTTTTTCTACAGAGTGTCCACTTTCTGATTTGGATAGAAGTTCAGCTTTGTGTTGCTTTAGGTACAAAATTACATTGGAAAGCCAAGCAAACATTAATTAATTATGATCTGAAGCTGTTTTGTACCAGCTGCTTCAGCACTGACGGTGTTTTTGCTGCGCGAGCTGCATCACCCATGCATACTCATCTATGTTGAATGCAGCCTTGACCCAGGTCTTACCTAAACTTGGCAATTGGTGCAGACATAAATGTGTGAGAAAATAAGATAATGTAGGAGAGAAAATAAATCCTATTTAAAAAACAAAATATAGGCAGTGTGCTCTTATTATAACAACATGAGAAAACTTTGACTAATGTTTCCTGTTTTGTTTCTAAACCATTCTTGTTCTCTTCTACCAGCATTTAAAAATTAGGTGATGTGCTGTGATTGCGAAGGTGAAATGAATAGGTAAGGAGATACACAGCTGTTTACGGTTTTGGTTTATAGCTCTGGGACATACCATTCTGGAAACATTCTGTTCCAGTTCATTTTAACAGTAATTAGAAGTACCCCCATAACGAGGAGCTTGCTGTTGGAAACAACTTCATTAGTTTGGGTGATTTTATTGGTTTCCTTTAGGGTGAAGAACTAGCACTAATAGTTGTAATTTAATAGGAAAATTACTGAAGCAAGAAAGATTCCACTGAATCTTAAATGAGGCATTAGACAGAAGTTTCCTTTCCAAATAATGAAATATAAGACAACTGCCTTTACCTAGAAAATTCTTAGATGAATGCTTATGAACTAGCATGACAATGTCATTTTGGTTAAATTTATAAATATTGTTTAAATAAAACATGAAGTACCCATACAGAAACACACAAGTAAAACTGACATATATTAAAAATAAATGTGCTCATGTAAAGCATTTTTCTTCACACTTTATTTAAAGTCAGGTACAATCAACATAGTCGGCCTTTGGAAAATCTGTCTTCCTTTAGATAAAGAAGTTAATTCACTTTTCTAAGCCTGCTCTTCTCTCATTCCCACTCTATTTTCCCCTTCCCTTTTTTTTTCCTCTCACACATCATCTCCCTAAGTGGCAACATTTTCTTTGTCATGAAAAGGATTAATGGGGCAATCTTATCACCTCTGGTACACACAATTCTCTCTCTGCAAAACACTTTATAATCATTTGGGAATCTTTCCTCCCACTTCCAATGCAATGTGACTCAGCATTGCTTTCGGTATCTTACAGCAGATAAAATGCAGAGAAGAATTTACCCAAAATTTCAAAGAAAACTAGCATCAGATTAGTAATCTTAGATACAATTCTGTATCCATTATTTTATAGGGTATACCATCTCATCTCCATCATTTGGAAACAATGGTCTTTTACTACAAAAGAGGGAAGGTAGAATTTTTCAAAATATGAAAAGTTCATAATGTCTGGCTTCTAAAATAGGAGAAAATTTGTATTTTGACTTTAAGCGGATCATCTAGATACAAAATAGTAGTGTCTTCACTTTTTGCAAGATGTGCCTCAATATTTGTGAGTTATAAATCCACAGAGCAGGGACTATGATGCCATGCTGACTTTTTAGCCCAAGTATGTAACCCAGTGTTTTTCTGCGAGTACAAGGAAGAGTCCCACAAACACTAGTTGAATAAATATTGGGCTAAATAAAACAAATATACTGGGTGTGGTGGCTCATTCCTATAATTCTAGCTAGAAGGGTGGCAAGTTCCAGGCAAGCCTGGAAAACATAGTAAGACTGCCATCTCAGAGTAAATAAATAAACAAATAAATAGATAAATAAATAACAGAGAGAGATCAACCCTCTGATATTTAGCAACTAGGGTTTCTCTCACATTGTCAAAAATTGTGATGTTGGTGAATATTCTGCTTCCTTTCCCCATTTCACATTCTAAATCACTTCTTTTCATACCAACCCAATCTTCACCTTCTTCATCCCACCGTCTCCCTACAGAGCTGAAGAATAACACTCTCTCTGAACTCCTCTTTTTAATCTCTCTTAGGTGATTTCTCACTATGGGATTTCTCAAGTCTTGGATTAATAGGCATCACTGACATTGGGTAGAAACTCAAAAGCACTGTTTTAGATTGAATGACTTAGATTTCAAAGTGAACACAGGGAAAATGGTAGATAATCAGAAGTGTTTTACGTCACAGCTCACGTGGGTCTGCTGATGAGCTGGGGGACAAAAGTAAGGGGTCCTCAGGAAGGAAGAAATGGGGTCCCACAGGACGAGGTATGGGGTGGACAGTTGCAGAGTCACTTCACCCACACTCTGGGGGCTGGTAAGACTGGTCTGCCGGAGTGAGACCCAGGACTCACTTATTCCAGGAAGTGTAAAAGCTTATGAATGGTCTTTGGACCAATCATGGCCCTGAGATTATAGCCAATGGGGTACCACTCTGTGTCAGGTGCATAGTCCATCAGCATAGGGTAGGGAAAGAGGGAGGGGAGGGGTTGATGGTATGGGTAGTGCTCCTACATATCCCCCTTTTTACTTTTATTTGAAAGGTCATTGGGGCCTGTGTGGCCCATAAGCAAGCATGTTGGAGGGATCTGTGATAATCTTCTCATGGGAGAAAATCATTCTGCTGGATTTCCAGACTCCTACATGTTGCATATGAGAATGGAGGGAACAAATGAGACTGTGCCTGTCTTAGGTTGTGCCTATCTTTCAGAGCATCTTACCGGTCATTGACTAACTAGCCCATGTGAATGAGAGGGAGTTTGGAGAGAGGAGGACCAGGACTCCAGAAGTTGAACAAAAAAGAGAGACGGGCCAACGTCTTGACAGACCTTGTGTAGCTGAGTAAGCTCGAAGACCAGGGTGGGAGTCCAGGGGCAGACATTGCCGTTGGCCTGGAGATTAGCCATATAAGCATGGGTAGTGGGCAGAGTTGGGCAAAAAGGGTTGGAAGGAGAGAGAAGAGTGAGTGGGTTGCAGGCAGAGGAAGCAAAGTAGGGAGGAGGAGAAGGAACTGCAGCGGGTGCTGAAGGCAGCGCAGGGCAAATAGGAGGGGGTGTCAGAGGGAGGGGAATCTCCAGGAAGAGGGTGTTCATAGGAAGTTGAGGACAAACTATCAAGGTTATGTGATTGGTTTTCAGGGGGCTGCTGTGGAGGCTGCCTCATTTAAGTCGTCTTCATCCTCCATGAATGAGGAGAGGGCCAAGGAGAGGAGATTTCCCATGTTGAAGAAGTGGGGATGGGAGACATTAAAGTGAAAGTAAACAGTAACATTCATCAGTGACCGGGACGCACACCTGCGTATGAGCTCTCTGTGAAAGCCCATCGGGTTGCTCGCTGGAAGCCACTGCCACAGACAGGCAGGTAGCAGCGACCCAGGCCGCAAGTGGTGCAGGGCGGCGCACAGACGGCAGGGGGTGTGTGGCCGTGGCCAGAGGAGGTGCGGGCACAGCACGCCTGGCACCCTCCCCTCTCCCCGCCAGCCACAAAAACCAAGTGAAACTTCACTTCAGTGGTTTTGTTCACTTCTCGGCCCTAGGGCAGGCAGACCGTGGCATCCAGTGGTTCGCTGCTGGGGCGTGTGTCCCCAGCCACTCCTGCCTTCTCCCAAGCTGAGGGCCCTGCCCTGAAGGGGCGGTACAGGTGCTACTGGGCAGCACTGACTGGAGAGACAGAGGGCCCATGCAGACAGTGGTAGCCAGGGGCCTCCGGGGGAAGGGGGAGGAGTGGGAGAAGCAGGATCAGCCCACGCGGAGGGGCCGCCACCAGGGGAAGTTTCCCAAAAGTAGGAGGAAACGCTAGCGAAAAGAAACCGAAAGCAGGGGACAGAAAAAACGCACAAAGATAAACAGACACAGAGTACAATTACAAAAAGGCTGGTGTTAACTTCACCAGCAAGACAAGAAAGACAGGGGACCACCACGGATTCACTTACCAAGGGGTCGAGCAGGCCTTACAGCACGTGGGCACCAAAATGTTGTTTAATGCCGTGCCTTGCGTGGGTTTGCCTACGAGTTGGGGTCCGGGAAGACAAAAGTAAGGGGTCCTCAGGAGGGAGGAAAGGGAGTCCCGTGGGACAAGGTATGAGGTGGACAGTCGTGGGGTCACTTCACCCAGACTCCGGGGGCTGGTAAGACTGCTCTGCCAGAGCCACACGCAGAACGCATTTTTCCAGGAAGTGTAACAGCTTGTGAACTGTCCTTGAACCAAACGTGGCCCCGAGGTTACAGCCAATGGGTTACAGCTCTGTGTCAGGTGTGCAGTCCATCAGCACAGGGTGGGAAAAGAGGGAGGGGAGGGGTTGGTGGTATGGGGAGTGCTCCTACACAGAAGAACCTAAAAACCCTCCATATGGGTACAAGTACTTTTTATAAGAAAGCAAGTAGAGATGTAGAATCCAACAAAAAAACTAAAGTCAGAGGAAGAGAAAGGGGATGTTGGGGACCACTTAGGAGAAGAGTATCTTGCAAAAAGACTAAGTACTTAAGTATTTCTTTTTGAAATGCTAGTCAAAGGATTTTTGCTTATATAACTTTAACTATGTTTTGTAATCCCAGCACTTTGGGAGGCTGAGACAGGAGAATTGTGAGTTCAAAGCCAGCCTCAGCAATGGCAAGTCGCTAAGCAACTCAGTGAGACCCTGTCTCTACATAAAACACAAAATAGGGCTGGGGATGTGGCTCAGTGGTCAAGTACCCCTGAGTTCAATCCCCAGTACCAAAAAAAAAAAAAAAAAAACTTTGTTTGTTTCATGTACTCCTCTTAAGTCACACATTTCAGTAAACACTTCTAAAAATTTTATGTACTGTCATAAAAACCTTTGACAAAGTCCCACTATACCCACAGGGAAAAGGCTATAAACAGAATGGGGAGCTTTGCCCCTCTGCATTTCCACAATGACCTCAGTGGAGAAAGAAAATTATCTTAAAATTAGTCTAAGAAATAAGAATTAATCAGAACACTAGAAATGGTGTTCTTCAAAATAACGAACAATTCCTCTAGTGTGTACAACTCAAAGGAATTAAGACAAATTCCCAGTTATCCCTTTAAAAATATTATGTTATGGTGACACTGTTTGGATCATATGGAAGAATACTATTCCAATTTTGAAAGCAAAAGAGCAAAGAGAATTCACTTGTATCCAGGTATCTATTCTAAGTTAGCAAAATGTGAGATTCTGTATGCAGTGATAATAGTAAAATAGATAAAATAGATAAATAACAATCACATTTCAATAGGCAATTTAAGGTAGCCTAGTATAAAATAAGAAAATGTTTATCAATAAAATGTATGTGATGTAACAGCAAGGTCATGTGACTTTAACATAATGAAGATACATCTACTCTTAATGGCTGAATCATTAGAAGTACTGTAGTAAGCTGGTTCATTATTACAACAGGATGTTCAGAGCACCAACCTAAAATAAGTGCCATATAAATTTAGATATTGTGAAGTTGTACTTCAAGATGCAAAATGCTTAGATTCTTATATTTATATATGTATCTATTTAAAAATTGACTAAAACTTTTATTCTCTCAACCATTCCCCAGTTTAGCACATAATTCCAAATATTTCTCCCAATTCTATAAATTGAATAGACCACTCAGTTATTGTCACAATTATGCTACAAATGAATTACTTTAAATAATAGCAACATAGAACAACTAATCATTTATTTCTCACTCAGCTGGAGTTTGGCTGTATTAAAATGGACTTGGTTCCAAGCTGTAAATTAGCACCAGATCTTCTCCACATGTCTGTTATCTTCATTTACTCATGGTGAAGATTAAGAGTCTAAGAGAGTTGCAAGTCCAATCATGCAAGTCCTTGTAAGCCTCAGTGACAGATACATCTCTAACATACCATTGACCAAAGCAAGTTACATGACCCAAGGTAGAGAAGTGTATTCCTACTAAAAATAAAGTGAGTATTTATATTGCATACTTATATGCAATATACCACAATGAAGAAAGAATTCACTCTGGTGGAAATTTTTTTTTCATTTTATGTTTTTGTTAGTACATTATAGTTATATAAAATATTGAGTTTCATTTTGACAAAATCATACATACATGGAATATAATTTGCTCCATTTCAATCCCCAGTACTTATTTTCCTCCCCTTTTCTTGCCTCCTATTCCCCTTCTTCTCTTCCTTCTATTTAATTATAGTTTTTTTTAACTTGTGCTTTTTAGATATACATAAAGTGAAATTCATTCTGCTGTATTCACATATATACATAGCATAATTCAGTCAGTTTCATTACACTGTTTCTCCTTTTTTTTGTGTCACTCTTCCCTCCCCCTTAATCTCCTTCCTCTAATCTACTGATTGCTCTTCAATTTTCATGGAATTCTCCATCTTTTTCTTTTCCTCCTTTCCTTTTGGTTTAACTCTACATATGTCAAAAAACAAAAAAACAAAAACATTCAACCCTTGACTTTCTGAATCTGGCTTATTTCACTTGGCATGATGTTCTCTAGATCCATCCACTTACCAACATATGCTACAATTTCTTTCTTCTTTGCATCTGAGTAAAATTCTATTGTGTATATATATTATATTTTCTTTATTCATTCATCTGTTAATGGGCAACTGGGCTGGTTCCATAACTTAGCTATCATGAATTACACTGTTATAAAAACTGAAGTGGCTTTTATCACTATAGTATGCTGATTTTAGTTCGTTAGGACACATACCAAAGAATGAGATAGCTGTGTCATTTGGAAGTTCTCTTTCCAGTCTTTTGAAGAATTTCCAAAAATATGCTTTCCAAAACAGTTCTACTGATTTATAGTCCCACAAACAAGGTATGACTTCACCTTTTACCCACATCCTATTCATCATTTATTATTACTTGTATTCCTGATGATTACCATTTTGATTGGTGTGAGATGACATCTCAATGTAGTTTTGATTTGCATTTCCCTGATTGTTAAGTATGTTGAACATTTTTTATATATTTGTTTGTCATTTGTATTTCTTCTTTTAATAAGCATCTTTTTAGTTCTTTTGCCCATTTATTAATTGGATTATTTGGGGGTTTGGTGTTAAATTTGTTGAGTTCTTTATATATTCTTGATCTTAATCCCTTGTCAAAGGAGCAGCTAGCAGCTAGTTTTCTCTCATTCTATAGGCTTTCCTTTCACACTTACAATTCTTTCCTTTGCTATATAGAAGCTTTTTTAATTTGATGCCATACCATGTATTGATTCTTGGTTTTATTTCTTACATTTTAGAAGTCTTACTTAGTAAGTCAGTGCTGGTGCCAATATGTTGAAATGTTGATCCTACATTTTCTTCTAGCAATTGAAAAGTTTCTGGTCTAATTCCTAGGTCTTTGGTACACTTTGAGTTCACTTTTGTGCAGGGTGAGAAATAGGGATCTAGTTTCATTCCTCTACATATGGATTTCTAGTTTTCTCAGCACCATTTTTTAAAAAGGCTATTTTTATCCAATGTGGTTTTTTGGCACTTTTGTCCAGTATTAGATAACTGTATTATCTGGGTTTGTTTCTGTGTCTTCTATTCCATTCCATTGGTCTTTGTGCCTGTTTTGGCACTAGTACCATGCTGTTTTTGTTACCATAGCTCTGTAGTATAATTTGAGATTAGGTATTGTGATGCCTCCTGCATGGCTCTTCTTACTCAGAATATTCTGGGTCTTTTATTCCTGCAAATGAATTTTAGGACTGCTTTCTCTAGTTCTGTGAAGAATGTCATTGTTATTTTTATGAGGATTGCATTGAATCTGCATAATACTATGATAACATGGCCATTTTAATAGTATTAATTCTGCCTAGCCAAGAACATGGGAGTCTTTCTATGTTCTTAGGTTCCACTTTAATTTCTTTCCTTGGTATTCTACAGTTCTCATTGTATAAGTCTTTTACCCCCTTGATTAGACTTATTTCCAAGTATTTTTTTTTTTGTGGAAGTAATTGTGAATGGGATAATTTTCCTCATTTGTTTTTCCTCTGCAGATTCCTTATTGGCATATAGGAAAGCAACTGATTTTTGTATGTTAATTTTGTATCCTGCTACTTTGCTAAATTTGTTTATCAGCTCTAGTAGTCTTCTGATAGAATTTTTTTAGGGGATGTCTTCTAGATATAGGATCATGTCACAAGCAAACCAAGATAAATTGACTTCTTTTTTGGTGGAAATGTTCATGTTGCAAGTTCAACAAGTGAGTATATTTGGAACTGAAGTTAAAAAAAGAATTTTTGAAAATACCCAAGAGCAATTTTATTCAAAATAGGCTTATCTCCCTTCAGAAGCATCCAAAAGCATTTAGAGTAAAAGTTATAATAAACAGTAAGTAAAAAGTAATTACATTAATCTAAGTAAATATGTAATGAGCAAATTGGCACATGTCAAATACTACACCAGGAACTGAGGGGAAAAAAGATGAAAATCATAGGAGCTTTTCTGTGAAACTGAGAGTGATGAAACAGCAAATTGTGTTTTCAGGTCTGAAAGGGCAAATAGCACTTCTCAAAGTTTTGTATGAGAGCAAATAACAGCATTGGCATTAGTTCTTCATGATCCTCATTTCACAATCAGGACATACCCAACTTTGCAATATGATACATGCAATAGTACATAGATATGAGGCCACCAAGGGAAAAGAACTATTTTTGTTACTGTGATTAGATCCACCACACAAGTCCTTAAGCCATGGAAAAGATTTGAAGAGGCTCAAGGTCCAAGAAATTGTGGCTGTGTGAGACTCTTTTTCATGCATTGTGTGAATTCACTGTGTACTAACTCAAAGGCTCCTTTCCTGGATACTATAGAATAATTCTTTAGTCATTATCTTCTCTTTCTTCTTCTTCTTCCCCTACCTCCCCATTTTCCTCTCCCTCTCCTCCCTCCCACTCCTTCATCACCTCAGGACTGACATTCTCAGAATACCAGAATCTGTATAAAGTACCTGGCCTGAGTTCATGAAACTTCAAGACGATTAAATAATAATAAGTATTAGCTCTATTTCATGAAAAAGTGGTGTCTCAATGTAACTTACCAGTAATTGGGAAAGTTTGACTTTAAATTCAGGCTGTCTGATGGCAAAAAAATTGGGTCTCAAGAACTATTACATTTTTTGCCAACATGTATCATAAAATAATTGCTTGGATTTGGGCTATAGACAGAATGTACAATCATCAGGGTAAAAGTCAAGCTTTGCCTAATTTTGTACAATACTAAGAGTTTATGTACTCTCTTAATTTAACATGTAATTCTAACAGAGGTTTTAAAGAGTATTAAATGAAAAATGAATCTCATCGAATGACACTTCTTTCATTGATCAAATAATACATCATGATGATTTACACAGTTGTCATCATATGCTTTAGTGCACAATAAAAGTCAACTTGATATTATATTGAATAGCTTGCTGGGATAGCCAGCTCCATAGTATGAATTTCTCAGTACCTTTAATTGATGAGGGATGCTAGAATAAGCTGAAATAGAACAAGACTCTCATGTAATACAAAAAAAAGAAAATAAATAAACCATAGCCAAACAATATGAAATAAGGATTCTACAAGATAGGATTTTGTATTTGAATAGTAAAACCATGATGGAAAAATATGTCAGGAAAAATTATCTTTGATTCTTACTCAAAAGAAGAAAATAAATCTTCCTATCTTTTTTTGAAAATCCTTTAAGCCTTCCAATTATGCAACAAATTCAATAATTCATATAACATAAAAAGGAACTGGTTACCTTAGTAAAATAGTAACAGTTTTACTTGAGCAGCAAATACTTAACATCTTTATTCAAAAAAAATGGAAAAAGTAGATCACCAAAAATTTAAAGCATGTATTTTAGGTCAAAAATTTTTAAAGCTATAAATGTTTCAGGAACAAAATGTACTCATAATTCTGCTCTTACCAATTGCTGATTAGCCAAACTTTTCTCACTACAGGCATATCTGTTACTTGAAATTCTGATTCATGTTTTCACATTTTTCTTTCTAATCAACATACATTCTGAGTTTAACCCTTATGTTAACTTTTCCTTGTTCTTCTCCAATAATCTAATTGTTTCTTTCAGTGTTACCAACCAGCAACTTTAATCTTTTCATATCTCTCAATACTCTTTTTTGTTTCATCTACAGATTTTTCTCAGAGCCAGTTTTTCTTGGCAATCAATAAATTCCACTATCCTTTAGGAAAGTATCAAAAAATCCTTTTGTATTCCATTTTTCCTATTGTATGGGTTTTCTTGACCTAAATAGCTTAAAATAAGTTTAAGTTAATTTTATGGTAAAGTTTAAGGTGATTTTTTTATTCTTAACATCGCTTCTTAACCAATCTGTTCCCTTCCTCCAGATTGCAACCTGTTGGGGATACTTTACCATGAGGGGGAATATAACTCTGTCCTGCAATGAGTACATCAAAGAAGGTATGAGAAGAAACCTACATAAAATATTCTTCTATTTCTTTTGTTTCTTCTGGGTTTCCTTCTTACTTCCTTCTATGGTTCCCATCTTCTTCTATTTTGATGCACCAACTACAAAGTAAGAGAATTTAAATTTTAAAAATCCTTTTATGCTTGTGATAATCTGACACTCAGTATTATGAGGTTACTGGCCAAAGGTAGAAAGACTTCTCTTTAAAAAATGTAATGCTTCTTTCCAATGATTCAGTTATACAAAACCTTCAAAAATTTGCCAATACACATTAGCATTTTATGGTTTTAGTAACAAATACTTCGGAGTCTGGGCTCTGTAAGTCTAATTTACCAAGTATGAGTGTTATAGTTTGGATGTGAGGTGTCCTCCAAAAGCTCACATGTGAAAGAATGCAAGGGGTTCAGAAGGGAAATGATTGGTTTGTGAGAGTCTTAACCCAATCAGTGAATCAATCACCTGAATGGATTAAACTGAGTGGCAGGTGGGGTGTGGCTGGAGGAGGTATGACATTGGGGGACGTGGGTTTGGGGTATATATTTGTATCTGCGAGTGGAGTCTCTCTCTGCTTGCTGATCATCATGTGAGCTACTACCTTCTGTCATACTCTTCCACCATGACATCCTGCCTCATCTTGAGCCCCAAGGAATGAAGCCAGCTGTCTATAGCCTGAGACCTCTGAAACTGTGAGCCCTTAAACTTTTCTTCCTCTACAATTGTTCTGGTTCAGTCTTTTTAGTCACAGCAGTTAAAAAGCTGACTAAAACAATGAGAGATAATTATTTTATCTGCTAGAGTTTATTCTGCTAATTATTTTGTTAGCATAAAAATAGAATAAATAGAAATTTTCCATTCAGGGATAGCAGGATCTTCACTGTACATAATCTAAGCTCAATTCCGTCAGTTCTGTATTAAAGATTCTGTTACTTATAACACTTTGACCTATCAATTTGGAATTTGATTATAAGGGATAAAGAAATAACCCCAATGATCTAAATAATGAAGGGGTTTCTGTTTCTCTGTTATGTACTTACAACTTCAAGATATAGCTAGTTTTAAACAAGACTAGATCTAATTGCTCCAATTCATAGCCAGGATATTGTGTGTACCTTTCTCTCTTCCTTCTGTTTCCTCTCTCCTTCCATCATTTTTTTTTTTTTTTTTTTGGCACCAGGGATTGAACTCAGGAGAATTGAAAGCATAACTCAGGAGTATCAAAGCCAGCCTCTTTCCATCATTTTGCTTGGTGTTGGTTCATTCTCTAGGTAGAAGGGCTTTCTCTATGAAGCTTGGGAAAATATCCCCTAGTGGCTCCAAATTTACAATGATCAGCTTGGCAAGCCCAGCAAGAGGAACTTTTAAGGCCAGCAAATGGGCTCATTACCTTACTGTGTTATATAAGGTACCTCCTGTGTCAGACTAATGCCCCCATCAAAGACATACAAATACCCAGAACCTATGAATGTATTACCTTATATGGAAAAGGTAAGACCTATGATATAAGGAGATCATCCTGAATTATTTGGGCAGGCTAAATACAAATCACATAAAGTCTTAAAGAGGGTGGTGGTGCTAGGTATGTAGCTCCATGGTACAGCACTTATCTAGCACATTGGAGGCACTGGGTCAAATCCCCACCTATGCACACACACACACACACACACACACACACACAAATGGAAGGGAAAGGTGGATAAGTAGGTCAGAGAGATGGAAAAGTGAGAAAAATTTGATGCCCTTTGCTGGTTCTGAATTTTAGGAGTCTATGTGCAAGGACCAGAAAGAGATCGTTAGAGCTAAGGGCAGCTCTCAAATGATAGTCAACAAGGGAACAAAGATCTCAAGCCTAAAACTGGATGAAACTTGCCAACATCTGAAGCCCAGACAAAAGAAAGAAATATTTCCCCACTTTGTTATGTTTATATTATCATTTAATCCATTATCATGTTTTACTATTACTTCATAGTATTTTTTTAAATATGGTTTTGTCTTTTCATCTCTACCAACGAATGACTGGTCCACCTTGATTAATCAGCAATGTTTTCAAAATGAATAAATAAAGCATGATCAAAACACAGAGGATTACTACACATGGTCCAGTCTTGGTCCTAGTTGAATGTACAAAACAATTATCATTTATAAATATTCCATATATTTTAAGATATTATAACATTACCAAAGCAAAGCCTCCAAGTTAGAAAAATCAATCTTGCTTAGAGTCTTAGAGTTTTAATATTTATGAGGAAAACAGAGACCCTCCAATACTAAAACATTTTCATAAATGAGATTTGTTGGTGATTAAACAAAATACATTCCCTCATCCAACAGGGTGTAAATTCAATTTTCTGTGCAGCACAATATTCACAACAAGGCTTACTACAGTGATACCAATATAGCAAGAGCTTAGTATACAAAGAAGATAAATATAATAATGGCAATAATGATAAAAATCAAAACAGACATGTCTGCCATATTGTTCAGTGAGCTACAGCTGCATTTCAAATTCTAAGTAACATTAAGTCTTGCCTCACTGGAAAAATATACAGCCATGGATTCCAACTGGAGGACGTCAAAAGAATTATCATCACTAGTGCAGAACTTTTTTATGTTGTCATAAAGCTAAAAGAAGTCAATTAGGTCTAGTACTTCATTAATGGTTTCCACAAATCACATTTATAGCCAACCCCATATCTACTGTGATACTACAAAATGCCATTTAGAAAGACAAGTTTTGACACCCTTATATTATGGCATTGCAGAAACTGTGGGGGTAATTAATTTTTACTTGTACTGTGATGAATCCAGGCAAAACTCTAAAAGCCATTTGGCCAATTACTGACTCTTTAGGGCAATGAAGCCTTTACAGAAAGCTTGAGTTTATATTACTGGTATGATCAAAGCTCTAATGAAATTGCTGCATGGCAGAAACTACTGGACTA
This sequence comes from Geosciurus inauris, assembly GCA_004024805.1. Taxonomy (NCBI): domain Eukaryota; kingdom Metazoa; phylum Chordata; class Mammalia; order Rodentia; family Sciuridae; genus Geosciurus; species Geosciurus inauris. The sequence goes on along the minus strand of PVHX01012147.1, from coordinate 18,732 downwards.
TTAAGAGAAAACTACAGAAATAAATGTGTGCCTAGCTCTGAATCTACAAAAAAATGGAAGGCTTCTGGTTTTCTTTGATTGTCTATTAATTTCTCATGATAGAGCCCCATGTGGCATTGCTCTGACAAACTTCACTGAAGCATGTTTTCTCTTCTGCAAATTAGCAAAGCAAAATTCTGCATGTGATCTTCTTAATGGGACTTTGTATCCCACTGTTCTTTATTATTATTTTAAGAGGAGTAGGTGTTTTCTCATTCTCAAGAGTAATGATTGGACTAGCTGGAGTTCTTTTATGGATATTGCAGTATATAACCCAATAGGTGTCAGGAAGAATTCATGCTGTGTTGCAGCAGCACAAGTACTCATCCACCACTAATACTTGTATTGTGATGTTGTAAAACTCACAGTGAAATCTAAATGGTACAGTAAACCAAGAATTTAGTGAGAGACGTAACTTTCTGTTCTTCCAAAGTAAAACCATTACCATCTTGGGTATCTTATAACTCTTTAACACAGGCATTTTTAACAGGTCATTCACAGGCCCAGCTCAATCATTTCCTCTCTCATAATTTTCTATCGAACTGATACAAATTTGACCTAAAATAGCCCCCATACAACATAAGTTGGCCCAGTGCAACCTCTGCCCATAATGAACTGTATAATAGCTTGAATTTAATTAAATTAAATTGTAACCTAAGAATATACTGTTATATTAAGATATAATATACTTTAACTTTATATTAAGGTATAATGATAAACTAAGCAATTTAAGTTTCAATCACATCAATTCATGCTTCAGCCAGTCTCAGGCTGCCAGCTGATCAGACCACGTTCATATAAAGCAAATGCCAACTGCAATCAATCAGATTATTTCAGTAGGCCATAACCTACAGGTTTTTCTCTTGCTAGAAATATAACCTCTGCACAGTGGGGATGAACATTTTGAACCATCTTTGATCTGGGATATTACCCAGTTCTAGGATCTTTTTCTTCCTCAAGTAAACTTTGTTAAATTGGTTGAATTGAACTTGTCTCAATTTTTAGCATTTCTTTGAGAAATGCAATGGAAATACTGATTAAGAATGCAAAACACAGTGAGAATAGAATCTGAGTCCCTTAAGTTGAATTTGATCATTGAAGTTCTAGATTTCTCAAAATAAATCCGAAATTTCCTACTTTCCACTAACTCTCCATATACATTCCAGGTGCAAGCCAATTACTTGCATTATTTCAACAGCAAACTCAGTAATCATATGCTTCTTCCCTACTTCTCACCTCCTCTTATAGTCCATTCTTAACAGAACAATCAGAATGATGATATTAAAACTTAGATGAAATCATGACTCTCCTTTGCTTAAACCATATGATTGTTAACCATTTTGATGAGATAAAAAGACTGCATCCTGTCAATGCTCCTAAAGATAACCCTCCTTACTTCTCTGACTATACCTCCTCTCTCTCTATTAGTCAATCCACTTCAATCAAACAGTCCTCTTTGCTAGTTTTCAAAGCAAGCATGCTTCTTCCTCATGGCTAAATATTTGTGTGTGTGTGTGTGTACGGTTTTGTTTTGGTTTTGGTTTTGTTTTTGTTTTCCTGTACACCCATAGCTCTTTGCCTCACTTACTCTGGATTTTTGCTCAAATGTCATCCTTCCAATAATGAAAGTACTCCTATGCAACTTCATTAAAAATTTCAACTACGTAATTTCACGGTTCCCCTTCATCTCTGCTTTGATTTTCTCCATAGTGCTTATCACCAATTGTTATACTATGTACTTTATTTATTTATTTTGATTGTTTTCTATCTTCACCAATGTGTAAGTTCCACAAAGGAAAGAATTTTTCCCCTTTTTTTATTGATGTATTCACAGTAAATGAATATAATCAGCAATAGGAAACCTGTAATTATAGCTTTTTCCTACATTTCTTCATTATCTACATGCAAGATAAAATCAGTCAAAGGAAAACTAAGTGTTGGATAATGTCTACAATGTTCCCAGCAACCTAGAGATACAATGATAAGAAGTGTAAAGGTCATCTACTATGACCTATGACCTATCTTCCTGGAAATAAATTCAAGAGATACAGACTTTGGTATGAAAATATATTAAATTATCAATATTCACTTCTCATTGAAAGATGTACAAAAGAGTAAGAGATATTTTCCCTTCCCATATCCTAAAAAGTCAAGGTTTTCTCCTTCAGAGATGATTGCTGGCATTTGTATTGCATAGCTGAAAACAGAAGTTGCCAGTCACCCTATTGTATGAGAATAGTCTGCTCCTGCACAGAGGAAGCAAAGAGAACCTGATTCTAAGAATTGAGAAAGAAAAGGAGATTTAACCCTGAGGGAAAGGATGGGTTTGGGAAGCTTTCAGGTTTCCACGAATAGTTGAGTTGTATGCCTTTCTTATATTTAATCAACAACTGTAGGCATCATATTATAGCCATAGCCAATAATTAAGCACTATAGTTTGAGAATCAATGAAATTTTACACAATCCAATATTCCAGCAATTGAGAAGACCATTTTAAGAAAGGCATTTGATCCCACCCAGGGATCAGTGCCCACATGATGGCAAAGGATCAGCCTCAACAATAGCACCAAGCAGCAGATGGAGGAAGACACCAGTGAGCACCACCAAGAACCAGAATGCTGTCTCTCATTTGCCTTATAAATATTCTACTAGCTACCCCAAATCCTACCTTGTTATGAAATCTGGATTGTTAGAAAACATTTCCAAACATTAAATTGAGATTTGATTTATTTCACCATCTTAGCAAATGAGCCTTGGGGTCAAATTTAAATTAAATTAGGAAAAAATAATACTTCCTTTCCTGCCCCCAAGCATTATAGAGAATTTTCTACTTGCTTTTAACATTGATATCTCACTCAAGCTCACTAAAAATATTCTTATATATATGGTTGTATTATGTATACACTAATAAAAATATCTGTCATGGATAAAGCCTGGGTCAGTCCAACTTTTTAGTAAAGAAGAAAAAGTAGTACCCCTTAACAGATGCAGAAGCTGGTGTATCATACACTTTCTTGCTAGACACTGATGTGGTTAAAGCTGACCTATGGCAAAGGACCGCCTAAAGAGTAAAACTGCAAACAATGACTAATTAGCTGTGTTTTGCATATATTTATATATGTAAGCTCTAACAACAGATCAGGGACCCTCTCTTTAAAAGTAATACATTACTTCTATTAGATATTGAAGATCTTGAGGCTTATTTTACTGAATATAATGCTAAAACTAAGTTGCATTCATTTACACTACCATAGCAAACAGTTCAACACTACTTAATAGCTTTAAAATCAGTGTGTGTTAGTTAGGTGCATAGGTAAGATATGAAGTAGACAGGTATAGAGCACATTTAAATAGCAGAGACCTTTAAAGTGGGAGATCATTTGAATTTCAGTCTTCATTTTAATGTCATACTGACTTATAAACTACCATCACAGACATGCATATTAGTTGAAGTGAGAGCACTTGTTTATACTTGTTTTTCATTGCATACTTAATTTTTATGGTAAAAGAAAGAGTGTTAAAATGGTTTCTAGCAAGGTCAAAATTTTAAGTGTTTTTAAAAGAGCAAGACAAATTAAACTTAACAGAGTTTATTTGAGCAAAGAACAATTCACGAATCAAGTAACTGTCAGAATCAGGTGTTCAGAGAGCTCTACCCAGTAGGGTGATCAGAGAACTTTTATAGATCAAATGTGGACATATAGTAAAGAAATCACTGCATTGGCTCTAGTGAGGCATCTGTCTTATCTGGGCATGAAATGATGGAACATTTGCATTATTTGGGCATGATCTGATCAGTTGGCTGTCTGTGATTAGCTGCCTTTGACTGTTTGTGACTATTTATTACAAAATATATACTCCTAAGTTAGGTTCAGTTTCTTTACCTACTAAGTGGGCTCGTAGTTTGTTATGTAAAGATTCAAAGTATGGAGACAGCCTAGGCTAATGCCTTACTAATTATTTAATTTAATAATGATAATGATTAATGTCTGAATAGAGAAAAATAAATCAATAAATGATTAATAAGAAAAAGCACACATACACAATTTTTTAGTCAGTTTTTTCACTGCTGTGACTAAAAGACATGACTAGAACAATTTTAGAAGAGGAGGAATTTATTTGAAGGCTCATGGTTTTAGAGTTCTTAGTCCATAGATAGAAAACTCCATTCCTCAGAACTTGAAGTGAGGCTAAACATCATGGTGGAAGATTGTAGTGGAGAGAAATAGCTCAAGACATCACATCAGGTAGGAGAGAGAGCAAGATCTACTCTTTAGTGACAAAATAAATATCCCAAAGGCATTCCCCCAATGACCCACCTCTTCCAGCCACACCCTACCTGCCTTCAGTTACCATCTAGTTAATCCATCAAGTGATTAATTCACCGACTGGGTTAAGGATCTTATAACCCAATCATTTCAGCTCTAAGTTTTCTTACATTGTCTCACACACGGGCTTTGGGGGACACCTGACCTGCAACCATAACACAAAAATACACACAAACACATACCAATACACACATGTTCATCAGAAGAGGACACCTAAACACAAATAGAACCTTAAAAAAAACTGTGACCAGGTGCAGAGGTAGAAAATTTCAGAGATAACCACTACTATTAAAGAAAGCCAAAGTATCTCTTTGGGATTGTGTGCTTGTTATGGTTTGAATATGAAGTTTCCCCAAAAAAGCTCCTTTGTTAGTGCAAGAATACTCAGGTGTGAAATTATTGCATTGTGAGAGCTATAACCTAATTAGTTCATCCTAGTATAAATGCACTGACTGGGTGGTAACTGTAGGTAGATGGGTATGGATGCAAGAAGTGGGTCACTGGCAGTCTGCCTGGAAAGGTTCATCTTTCCTGCATCCCTTTTCCCTTCTCCCTCTCTCTGCTTTCTGTCCACCATGAAGTGAGCTGCTTTCCTCTGCCCTGTCCTTTGGTCATGATGGTCTGTCTCATCTTGGGCCTAGACCAATGGACTTAGCTGTCTATGGACTGAGACCTCTGAAACCATGAAGCTCTAATAAACTTTCCTCCCTTTCAGTTGCTCTTGTTGAGTATTTTGATCACAGTAACAAAAATCTGACTAAAATGGTGCTTATAAAGAGAACTCTAGGGGCTACGGTTGTGACTCAGTGGTAGAGTGCTTGCTTCACATGTGTGAGGCACTGGGATCGATTCTCAGCCCACATTTAAATAAATGAATAAAATAAAGGTCCATCAACAACTAAAACATATTTTTTTAAAAAAGGGAGAACTATAAACAAACACTGTCAGAGTAGATACACTTGGTGGATATTTATAAACCAGGGAAGGATAAGGGAAAAAATCTGAGCTGGTCCCTCATGAAATCAGACTTTCCGGCACAACCTCCCTTTTAAGTGTGAGCTTGGGTATACTTATGACCCAGGACATAGAAAGAGAGGCCCAAGACCCATCAAAAATTTTTAAATACCAATTGGGGATAAATGCTGGTAATGGCAATGATCTTTCCCTCCAGTAATTAAAGGATCATGGCAAGACACACTATGTTAGACTCTGGGCAGATTAAAAAATGAGATCCCCAAATAAAAGTGGAAGCCAAGAATTTGAAAAAGGTTAATGAAAGTGAAATAAAGAGGTGGTAGCTGAAAATTCTATCTTAATTAATTTTTCTTACAGTTTTTAAGCTCAAGACATCTAGGATTATAAAGGAAATCTCTCCCAAGGCAATCAGTTTGACTGTAGTTCTGGAATGCAAGTTCACATACCCAAATTTTAGAATACTCAGAGAGAATATAAAATATCTGAAACACTAATTTAAATATGAGAATAACTGCTTAGAGAAAGAAGATGCACAAGTCCATAAAACACATTTATTAAAAGACATTGCAATGCAGAAAATTTTAGAGAAGAAAACTTATTTAGACAATAATTCGTGGGGTTTCTCCCTGCTACAGAGAGTAAAAGAATGAAAGGTACAGACGCTCGCCATTCCAAGAAGTAGTCACAATTTCAGAGTCTAGGCTCCCTATCCTCAGAACTCAAAAATTCCCCCAGTTTTCGTAACCAAATCTTATTTGGGAAGTGATAACTCAATGTGGCATAGAATCTGGTTCAAGGATTTACAGGTGAGGAAGGGCTCAAAAGTGAAGACAAAAGATGTTCTTCCCCAGGACTGTGAAGAAAAGAAGTACTAGACTTCCAGGAAGCAATGAAGAATCATGCTTCTCTGCTACAATGAGAGGCAAATGCAGGACACTTGTTAGTTCTTGCCCCAGAACAGATGCCTTGAGGGCATCCACAGTGTTCTATGGTAAGGAGCTATAACCACAGGAGACTCCTTTGAAGGAGATCTTTAAATCCACTCTGAAAAAGGAGGAGGATCAGGCAGTACTGTGGCATTATATAACATCAAGAAGGTCTTAGATGGTCATATGGATAGTGTTTTAATCAGCTTTGTATCACTGTGACCAAAAGACCTGACAAGAATAATGTAGAGAAGGAAAAATGTATTTGAGGCTCATGGTTTCAGAGGTCTCAATTCATACACGGCCGACTCCCTTACTCTGTCTCCCAAACATCAAGGTGGAAGGGTGTAGCAGTTCAGGACACAGAACTAAGAAGCAGAGAGATCACTCTGTTCACCGAGGACAAAATATAAAACCCAAAGATATGCCCCTAGCCACCTACCTTCTCCAGCCACACCCCACCTGCCTTCAGTTACCACCCAGTTAATCTATATCAGTGATTAATCCACTGATTAGATTATAAACCTCATAAACATTTCACCACTGAATATTCTTGCACTGTCACAGGCATAGCTTTTGGGGGATATCACATATCCAAACCATAACATGTATCATATAGAATGGTCATATATGTCCTGTGGGTTACAATATCTGTGTGACTTTTGCACACTGAAAACCTGAGACTTCCTTCACTCTCTCCAGATACCCATATGCTAGCATAGCCTCAGAAAATTGGAGAGAAATCCTTAAAACATGAGTGAGATGGAGTTTTCTGATACCTTGGAGAATGGGGAATAAAAAGCAGATTTCATTTGAATCTGGTTTTGAGGAATAAATTATACCCCTTGCAGTACTGATTGGTTCCCCACCTTTGAAGCAATAGTCAAACTTATCTCCTATTTTTTACAAATGATTCTACTAACAATTATAGTAACCTAATTGGAGAATAGTGTTCATGGGTTTCATATATACTTTGTTTAACACATGTTTTTTGAGCAGCTCCTATATACCAAACACAATATTCTGTACCAGGTGTGAAAATATAAGCCAAACATACCTGTCATCTGCCTTCATGGCACTTTCATTTTTAGTCGTTGCTGGTCCATATGCCAACTTCCTGGTTCAAATTTCTCAGACTTTTTTTCATGCAAATTTTTTTTCACTTTCATTCTTTAATAGGTCAGGTTGAACATTTCTTACAGTGCATTTTAGTCTCTAAACTCTAATAAATGATTAAAAGCAAAAGCAGCCGGGTGCAGTGGCACATACCTGTAATCCCAGCAGCTCAGAAGGCTGAGGCAGGAGGACTATGAGTTCAGAGCTAGCCTCAGCAAAAGCGAGGTACTAAGCAACTGAGTAAGACCCTGTCTTCAAATAAAATACAAAATAGTGCTGGGGATGTGGCTCAGTGGTCAAGTGCCCCTGAGTTCAAACCCTAGTACCCACCCTCCCCCCCAAAAATGCAAATGCAATAGCAAACACTTCTCCTCTCCTTCAAAATCCAATAAACATTTACAAATTACTTATTTTGTGACAGGCACTATAAGTACAGGATATAGATAGTGAATACTGAAAAACTTCTTTTCTTTATGGGGCTTACATTACAGTCAGACACTACAAATAATCATAAAGTAAATAAAAGAATATCAGATAAGGGTAATTCCCAGAGAAAACAAAGCCAGGGCTTGACATTTTCACAGGAGAAAAACTTTTTTTAACATATAGCCTTTTTATGTAAAGAAGATAATATTTGAAATAATGTATTACAAGAACATGTATTGCAAGAACAACCAATACAGAAATTTTTGTTCCTGTGTATTCTATTCATATATACTTCAAAAACTACATGCTTCCTAGAAACAAATACATGGATTACCATTAAAAATATTTCTTTAATAAATATTCCATTCTACTTTGGCAATTAAATATTGCTGTGCAAAGGAAAGCAATTTGGTTTTTGGGGTTTTTTTATGGAAAACCTCTTTTTTGTGACATTTGAGCAATGATCTGAAAAATAAACAAGATCTACTATATGTTGAAAATGTACTACCCATACTGATAAGTGCCTACACAAGTTCATCTCATTTTTTGTCTCCCCATACACATACTATTTTTAAATAAAAACATTTATTCAACAAATATTTATTAAAAGCATAATATATACTATATACAGCTCTAGGCACCAGAAAATATCATCAAGGAAAAAAATTGATTTTTGTCTGTGTACAGCTGACATTCTAGTAAGATAAAATTGTAAAATACCTTGATCAAAGCTGCAAAATAAGTAGCAGAGTCAGATTCAAACTCAGGCATTTCTCATTCTCCAACTACTCCTGCCTCCATAAAATTATATTTACTTTATTCTTGGTGAGATGGAAAGAAAACATGAAAATTTGAGATGTGGAAAATCCTTACAAACATCATGATAATATTTGTTTTCTCAAATAAAATTTTTAGGTAGGTAATTAAATGCTTGGTAAATAATAAATCAAAGTTTATGTTATGGAAAACAAAGTATAAAAAGGACCATTAAGTGATGCTATGTTTAGGTGGGTTTTCTATTTAGACAAAAATGGCATTTAACTATTTTTCTTTATCCTATGTCTCTACTGGGAGACCTGCATACTTAGAGGAGCATTTTGTGATCCATAAAAAGTGATGTACCATAAAGGAATTTATAGAGAATGGATGTGTTTCAGTTAAGAGTTCACAACTGTCTTTATCCCCTCCACATCATTTGCTTTCTTTTCCTAATCAAGGTTTGTTTTGGTCATAGTCTTGACAGATGTGATATTCAACTATCTAAATATGTTTTGCTAACTAAATCACAAGAGAAATTAATGGCCCTAGACCTAGTTTGCAAGAAAGTACAAAAAACTAAAATTGAAATTGAATCAAAAGCTTCTAGTTGTAACAATTAATACAAGTGTCACACAATCAATTACTCACTCATTCATGTACCACAATACTATGGCCTCTAGAGCTGTCTCCTTCCCTGACTAGAAACTCAGGAGTCTCACTGTGAGTTCAGCTCCTGACCCCTGTGCTTTGGATATTTATCTATGGTAGTACAGTGAGGACTTGATTTGGCTCTTTGTTTGAGCACTCTTTGGTTTGGTTTTGTTGCCTGCTTTTGTTTAACTTTGGAACTACAGGACTTTCAATCCACTTTCAATCCCTTTCCAAAACCTCTGCCAACTATAAGATCTTATCTCTATAGTGACAATTCAGTCCATAACTTCAAAAATAGTTGAATTTGAATAAGGACAAACTGGTACTCCAGTGGTCTCTAGTGTCACCTGGGATCTGCTAAATTTGTCTTATGAGACTAAGACTAAGACTCATAAATTTGTCTTATGAGTCTAAGACTACTTCTTACCAATTATCAGCTTATTTTGTTTGATATAAGGAAGCTAAAAATAATGAGAAAAATATCTCCACAATATCTCAAACACAAGGGATTTCATTAAAATTGTTTATCTTACCACCATTCCTCAGTTCTTCCTTCATCCTCAAAAAAATCCATATCCTCAAAAAAATCCATAACCCTTTCTTCACCAATAACCCTCCATGTGTACTCACCACTTTTCCATTTCAACACTCATTCTATAAAATCTGACTACATTCTCCCTATTACATTACTATTAAACTCTGCCTAATTCTCCATCATCTACTTTTCCTGCCTCTATCTGAAAAAATAACCTCATGACTGCATCAGTATTGCACAGTCTATGATTTCTCTTCACTCAAACCTCGCCTCAAAAACTCCTCTTCAGTATCCAGAAGCCACTTTATTCATACTAATTCTTATGTTGAGAATACTAATGGGGAATTTCAAGTAAAGCATACTGCTATAAATTCTCAACAATCTATTGAGTCTAAACCCCTACCTGAAGTTGAATTAGTCAAGTAGCTGGAATCATAGACCTCACCAGAACTACATTCAAGCAAAAGGTGAGATCTAACATTTATAGAGGTAGCAAATATGTTTTTGGAGTAGTTCATGATCTTGGTACATTAAGGAAACAGAGGGTTAATGATAGATGCAAGTACATCCATTAAAAATGGAACTCCAACAGCTAGTTGACTGGAAGTTTCACCAAGATCCAATGAATTAGTTATACTCCAAACTGAAGTTCATACCTGTAGCCAAACTCCTGATGCTAAAGAAAACCCTTGATATATATAAAGGTACTAAGCTAGCTACTTTTGCAAAAAAACACTACTTCAACCACTTTCACAATCCCCCTTGCTCAACCTTCTTTAGAGAGAAACTCTACTTTGAGAATGTATGGAACATCAATTACAAAGGTCTGAGGCTGAAAAATCTAACTGGAAAGAGCTGGATGTTACACACTCCGATGGGCTTTGAAGACACTCAGATGGCCACTTCTCTCTCCTTGGTCTCTCGCCTAAAACTTAGTCAACAGCCTCAGCAAAGCCCACAGAAAAGAACCTCTTTAAAATCCACAAATATTGATGGGAACATTTCAGCTCACATGTTAAGAAGGTATCCTCAGTTTGCCCCATTTTCCAGGAAAACCATCCAGGCAAAAATGTAAAGCCAGGGCAAGCATGAAAGCCAGTTCTCTCTGGTCCCTTTTTCATAGGCAAATGGATTTTATTCAACTCCCAATGTCTCATGAATACAAATATATGCTAAGGTAGCCTGTATGTTTTCAGAATGGTTAAGAACATTTTCTTGTAAACAAGCCATTCCCACCACTACAGCTAGCTAAATTGCTAGTAGAAAGAACTTTCCTTACTTTGGGAATTTGTTCCTTTCTGTGTTATCAATAAAGGAAGTCCCTTTACTGATAAGGTTATGCAGGATATTCAAAGAGTAATTCCACTCCATATTCCTTTACCTCAAATCTCTAGAAAAACAGAATGGGTTTTTTACCTCAAATCTCTAGAAAAACAGATTCTATTAAATTCATAGAAACAAGGTCTCTGAGGCACCTGACCGGCCTTTATCCAAAGACTTGTCTTTATGTCTAATGATGCTTGGATGCCCTCATCTATCTCCCTTAGTCAAGTTCAACTGTCCTTTTGAAATTATGAAATTATTGCCAGCAGGCCAATCAGAATTCCTTACTCTTCCTGAATGTTAGGAGGCTCTCATCTGACACAATTTGATTTTCTTAAATACTGCCAAGATATTTTTAAATATACTTATCAAAAATATGTAAAATTGCCTTTCCCCAAACATACTCCTACAGCATTCACATCATCTTAGGTCAGAGACCTAGTCTTCTGTAAGACACCATTGAAATATCAACTTTAACCCAGGCATAAAAGACATCATGCTGGATTTCTAACCACCAACACCACTGCAAAACTATAAGGAGTACACTCTCATAAAAATATAAGCTTTGTTACAAATGGAAATTCACACAAATACAATTTTTTAAATTGAGGATCTTTCAAAAATCCCTAGAAAGAGATAACTTGAGGTACACTGTTTCCTCAAGAACTTGAATGCAAACAAATTACAACACAAAGTTGTCAGCTTCCATCAAGGCACAGAAACAAGATCCCTTAGGATTGTGTATTTAATTCCTTCTGTATTCCTCCTTTTTATCTTTCTCATTATCATCCTTTTATTCCTCTCAACTAGATATAATTCACTAAATCTAAAATTCAGTGTTTTTTAGCATATTCATCAGTCGTGCAACCACACAAAACTCTAATCCCAGAATATTTTTATTGCCTTATAAAGAAATTATAAGCTGTCACCCCTAGCTCTCCACTCCACTTCCCAACCTCTGGTAACTACTGATTTATTTTCTGTCTCTATAGATTTTCTTTTCTTAGAAATTTTTAAATAAATTAAATTATATAGTATATAAAATTTGCACGTGGCTTCTTTCATTAGCATCATATTTCAAGCTGCATTCATGTTGTAGCATGAATCAATACTTTATTCTTTTTTATGGATAAGTAATATTTAATTGTATTAATTTAACATATTTTATTTATCCACTTGTCAGTGTTGGACATTTGTGTCATCTCTAGTTTTTTGGATATTTTTAATAATGCTGGTATAAAAATTTGTTCAAAGTTCTTATGTGATCACAATGCTTTGCTTTCAGTTCTCTTGGATATGCACCTAAGAGTAGTAGGTCACCTGGTAATTCTGTGTAACTTTTTGTGAATCTGCCAAACTGTTTTTCATGACAGATATACCATTTTACAAACCTACCAGGAATGTTTAATGGTTCCTATTTCTCTACATCTTTGTCAATAGTTGTTATCCTTCTTTTTAAATTAAACTTTTCCTACTGGGTATAAATTGGTTTTACATTAGGTCTATAATTTGCATTTCCCTAATGACTACTAATGTTTTATGTCTTTTCCCTTGCCTCTTGGCCATTTATATATTCTTTTAGAGACTAATTTCTTTCATTTTATAATTGCCCATTAGTTTGAAAACTTTTCTTAAGTCATGTCTTTTTCTTTTGGTCCTCCCTATTGTTTCCTTTTTACATATTCCTTATTTACCTACAAACTTTTAAGAATTCAAAAATCTTTGAATTATATCCATGAACTGATTACTCATTCTTATAATAGATTGTCTTGCCCTTTCAACATGGCTCCACTATGGTTCCCTATATTTCTCTTCTCATCCTAAAACTTCCTCTGCTATTAATTTAGCAGTTTTCACACATAAAATGTTAGGAAACTCTTCTTATATTTTATATGGATTAAATGAAGATCTAAATCCAATCTAGAAAAGATGATGTTCACTACTCTTTTACAGATGGCCCAGTTCTTGTTATGGTTGATATTCCTTTTACACTGTCAGTCCTAATGGTTCTGCTTGGAACAATCATCATTTTCTTACAAAAAAATGCAACCTTTAATCAAACAACTACACCATCAGTTACTGTCAAAAGAGGGTACTCAGACTAAAAAGTCTCAATTAGCATATTAGAGCAATCTGAAAGATAACATATGGCAAAGACTCCTATTTGTTTTGTAAAAATTAAGCCTACTGGTGTCTCCCAGAAAGCCCAGACTCATGTCACTCAACCAATGTCGTCAGTCCTTATTAAATTTTTAAATCAATCTCTTCCTATTTAAATTTTTCTCTTCCTCAATACCATATAATCAGTCTTAACATGCCCCTAGCAATTGCCTCCCAAACACTGAGACTGACACTAAAACCTATGCTAAAGTCTTCTTTTCACTATGGATCTTAAAGCACCATATAAAAGAAGCTAAAGGTTTGGGAGAACTTGACTGCTATATTCAATCACATTTTGGACCACCACTGTGTCTTGTTCATACTGCAACAAGAACCATGCAAGAAAGAAATGAAACTCTTACATCTCCCCTTCCAGAGGAGGAGATAACCATCACTGTGAATAATATGACAAAGAACATTGACCTCCTCACTCAAGAACTTCCAGAGCCTCAATGTGCAAAGCTACACAACCAATCAGCATTTCAAATAATCTGGGCATCCAGAGAGAGGACATATATTGTGATTAGAAGCACCTACTGCATGTTTGTTCCCTAAAACTTCTATGACAATTATATCACTCATAAGAGTACTAACCAAGAAATCTACTGCATCATTATATCTTCATCCTATCATCAAAGGACCATTCTGCCTCAATATCCTATAACCCACTAGGCTGGTTGTCAACTGAATCTGAGTCTTGGCATTATTCTTTAATATAACCTTTAATAAACAATTTTCTGCTTATTGTTATATATATCCCACTAAGTAAATGCTTTGCCTTCATAATTTCTTCTGAGTTTCAGAAAACCTTCAGATTAGAATAGATGGTGTATCCTTTACTCCAAGAACAGAGCCAACAAGAAAGTACTACCTTTATGGACTGGAAAATCAAAACTTGGTCCACCAAAATTACTCTAATACTTAAAATTTTCCTAAAACAATATTTGTCTTAAATAAGAGAAAGGGAAAAGATTAGACCAAACGCAGTCCTTTCTCCTTTTGCCTAGGCCTGCTGACATGGCCTGATGTAGGCCTTCCAAGTTTTTATACATTGTGCCATTGATTATTGAAGGTTAGAACTGCTTGTTATGATTCACTAAGTTCAGAAATATTTGTCCCCTGAATCTAGCTAAGCACAAAGAAAAACACTTCTCATTTAGAAAATGACTGAGACTTCCTCTTCTTAAAAAACAACCCCAAATATCAACCACCATATCTGAAAAATTTTCCCCTCCCTATAAAAATCTAAGGTAAAACCATCCTGCTGAGATCCTCTGATCTTTGAATCTAGAATGTTTATCTCATTGAAATAACCTGGACAAAAGTTAATCTCCTTACTTGTCTGGTTCGGTTTTTGTTAGCTAAAATTTAGAAAATTTAAACAGTATGAGCATTTAGTATAAATAATTATACCTGTTAATAACCCTTTCTTACTTCAATCCTGTTTTAACTACAAAATTTGCTCATATAAAGAGCAAACTCACTCTATAATTTAATAAAATTCAGTATGATGGGGTAGTTTTAAGGTATACTATTAAGACGTCAGGAACCCAGGAATAATGAAAGTTGATTTTGACTAACTTATCTCTCTTCTCTCCAAAATCCCCACTGAAAAATACATTCATATTCCGAGCAAAGCAAAGCCAGAGAATCATGTTTTATCAGAGGAATATTTAACTAATACTCTATTCATCAACTCCAGAAGTTTGACTGATTGTATAGAAAGCTTTTTTTCCTAAGTATAAGAAGCATCAAACTAAAGTAGACACTAAGATTGCTGTGCTTGGCCTAAACCTTGATCTCTGCAATTTGCAGATCAATGGGACATACATGCAGGAGTTAGTGGAAGACAGAGAATGGTTATCTCATTAAAAAATATATATATGTATAACTATAAGACTAAAACTCTTTTAAACTTTTTGGCATAGCAAGTTCCCCAGAAATCAACAAAATCCACATTGACACTACCCCTCATAAGATATGAAGAAAAGAAGAGGAAGGCATATGAGTTCTTCACTGTCCTGATGTCAAAAACAGCAGTGAACATTCCAAAGATAGAAAGACAAAGACTTCTAATGCTGAGCTTTTCTGCTAATTCATTAAAGTTAGCAGGACACTCAATACACCTGAGAAATTAAAGATTCTTATAATGTAGTGGAGAATTTCAAAGGTTAATATATAAACTGTATTGTTTTTACTTAAAAATCATTGCTACTATCTTTTTAAATAAGATATCTAGTTATTTGCAGTAGGAATCAATTCAACTAAGCTATCTTCATTCCTCATATAGATAGATACTTGTGAAAAAAAGATAAACTCAATTTTTTATACTTTCATCTTAAAATGATCTAAAAACTTATCTAATTCTAAGAGGTGACTAAATTAAAAGTGCAAAAAATCCAGTATATTTTTGAAAGAACAAAAAAAGCTGGGAGAGAAATTATTATAATTTATCTTCTCTTGATTGATTTCAATTAAATGTATTTGCTCATTCTAATGTGATCCCTAAGGTGAAAAAAAATAAAATGGATTGCTATGATTTTTTGTTAGTTTTCTAAATAATAGTTATCTTTTTAGTTCTTAAAATCCTAAGGAACCAAATATTTATATTCTCTCAATCTTGGGGTAGAATTTAAAGGAGAAAAAGGAAGTTGTTCTGTTTTCCTTCCTCTTGGGAGCTATGTAGAAGGAAGTCTGAGCTCACCAGGAAGTTTATAGCAGGAGATGCTTACTGACTGTTTCTAATCCAAACAGCAATAAAACAAGTGTAAAGTCCACTGCAGGACTTTAAGTGTGATGTGATGGTGGAGAACAAAAACGGATTTAGGTAGAAAAAACAAAAAGGTAACTGAGCTCCTGGGGCAGTAAGAACTATTTCTTTGCAGATGAAAGAGGATGACTTAGAAATAAATCTCTCGCTATTCAAGTGGTAATCATAAAGCAAAGCAAAAACATACAAAAGGAAAAACAAGAAAATGATCCCTAGGCAGATGGAAAGATCCTTTTAAAAGTCTTCATCTCCTTTTAATGCAAAGTGTGGAAGCAGTACCCCATAACATGTAGAGTATTCAGACTCAACTTGATCCAAATGAACCTGATACTAAGAATAAGCAGCCTTGTAAAGCTTATGACTTTGTAAAGTTGAAGTCCAACATTGTATCTCAAAAATATGCTGTGCTAGAATATTTTATGTGCTATCATTTTACTATGGTATCTTTATATTTCACATGTGGTTCTGCCTAGACATGTAGTTTCAACCACCTCCAAGAGGAAATGAGGCATCATCTATACAGGCAAGTGACTCCATCAGCCCCCTTTATATATTTAGGAACACTTAAATCAACCCTTTCCCAGCTGATTACCAAAGAATATAGAAAGCCCTTTTAAAGACTGTCCTGAACATCTAGAGCCCAGGTTTTTGCCAGAAAAATATTATCTTGAGCTGTTTGCTCTTTAGCCCATATCAAAAACCAAATTGCTGACATCATTTATGATTGATGATCTGAAAGACAGGAAGTTCATCTACCTCTTCAATCTATTCCAAATTAGCATTGAATATAGATAAGAATGTTTAAGACCTGAGGATGTACACCACATTGTTCTGGCCCCCTAAAGAACTACTATAACTGAGTTGACCTTTTACTTCATATCTTTGAAAAATTTAAATACAGTTCACTCAAAGAAAATCCTGCATCTGTCAGGGACAAAAAACTGATATTTCTTTAATAAACTGGTTGTTTTTAATTTATGGATATTCTAAATCTCACAAATAATTTTATTTCTATTTTGTTCTTTGTTAAATTTTAGGGCTTTATTTTCAACTCTACAGGAATATATATTGATCTGTGCTTATCTAACTCCAGATTTAATTCTTTTTCTCTCCATTTGTTTCCCTTTGATCCTGTATTTCTCAAGTACCTATAGGTGTAAAGTGCAAAAAGTTCCTTAAAAGTAAAATTATTACTATCATTGATATATCCAAAATTAAATGACAAACAGAATAGTAAAGAAGTTTTACAAAATATAATTCAGCTTCATAGAAGTATTCAGAAATACAACCGATAAATGATTCTTACATCTATTTTCAAATTTCCTCTTTAATTAGCCCAACACACAGGTCATAATGATAGTATTAGGTGGTTTTATAGCAATTTTTGTGCAACTTATTTTTCAACACATTGAAAATGGAAAACAAAACTGCAAAAAATATTATTTTTCAGGTAACATAACTAATAAGCCACCAAAAAGCATGTCTACAACCAGGAAATATACTAAATAAAAACTGACAGAGTCATATGATAAATTGCTATATTTTGACATGTAAAGAATTTTTTCAATTATTTTTCTTGGACAATTAAGCTTATTCAAATTCAATAATGGATTGTGTCACTCATCATCATACACAAAATACTTTTATGGTGAACAGTAAGCTTTTTCTCATCATACAAATATCTAAGAACTGGTAATTACACCTCATTAAACCTTGCCACCATAATGTGGAAGTCCCATTCATAATATTTAGTTTAAAATTATACTAAATAGATAAAGTAAATTATCTCCAAAGCATTTATGAACTTTTTACTTACAGAATATTTAAATTTGCATACAAGGTAGGATTTCAAGCATTAGAAGCTGATTTAAAAAAACAATGAGGCGGTTCCAAGATGGCGGCCTAGTCGGACACCGCAGTCAGTCTCTCCAGAGCCAGAGATTGAAGTTTTGGAAATACCGTCATAGTACAGCTACCCCCGCAGGAATTTTACTTGCGTGAGTAAGCAGGGCCACCAGGCAGCAGCCAAAGCCACAATCAGCGTAACTTCAGCAGCAAGCCGCGGCGGCAGAACTCACCGGGCTGAGACTCGCCCCGGGAACTCGCCCCGGGAACTTGCCCCAGAACTCGCCCCGGGCTGAGACTACTTCTACACGGGGTACCTGGCTCCAGCGCCCACCCAACCACGCAGGACCCCTAGCAGTTGCTCCCATGGACACACGGCCCCAGGCACTAGCCACTGGGGAGCCCAAATTCAAGGTAAGAGTGACTCCAGAGACATCAGCGGAGACAGCCCCGCCAAGGGCAGCCTAGGCCCGCCCCAGTTCCGCTCCAGAATTCGTGTGGACTGGCAGGAGTCCCAAAGGACAAAAAACTTAATAAACAAAAACTTAATAAAGAAACCATAGATCTCAATTAAACTATCAATTATTTAGACTTAACAGACATATATAGAGTGTTCCATCCATCAACGAGTGAATACACTTTCTTCTCAGCTGCACGTGGATCCTTTTCCAAAATAGGATATATATTATGTCACAAAGCCAGTCTTAGCAAATACAAAAAAATAGAGATTCTACCCTGCATCCTATCTGACCACAATGGAATAAAATTACAAATCAACGACAGATTAAAAAGCAGCAACTATTCCTTCACCTGGAAACTAAATAATATGCTATTGAATGATGCATGGATTACAGAAGACATCAAGGAAGAGATAAAAAA